>UYYA01003991.1:111962-208099 GCA_900624975.1 Angiostrongylus costaricensis | reverse complement strand
CCCAAATGGCAGAGACGGTGATTGCATGAGTTCGGGTACAGTCTATCTGATCTCTTGTAAAGCGTGCGGGCACGAATATGTTGGCGAAACGGGTAGACCGCTCTGCGTCCGCATAAAAGAACACCTAGTCGGTAAATCTAAACTAAAACACAATACTCCACTAGGCGCGCATAGGATGCAAGAACACAACGGAGAAGATTTTGAGGTAGGAGTCACTATCCTTACGCAGGAATCGAAAACATCAGCGCGAAAAACTCTTGAAGCGTTTTGGATCAATGCCAAAAATTCAAAAATGAACCGCAAGGAGGAGTGTCTTGTCATCACGCGTGACCTAGCGCCATACCTCAGGCTGATCCAATGATCTGACATGGACCCAGTTATCGACCATGTATTACTCTGTGCGGCGGCTATCCACCAACTAACTTAAATACTTACGACAAATAAACGGTAGGTGTTTGAATGAAGCTGTTTCTTATGCGAACACAAATCGATTTATCAAGTTTTATCTGCTAGGGTTATGAAAGTGTTTGGCTGAGTAGATCGCATCTCAATTTGACCTTTCCAGGCTCTGAAGAAGGCGAAACCGCCGAAACGTCAGCAATTGTGTTCTAATAAATTCTATATTAACAACCTCGTGTCTGCTTATTGATGAAAAACATTGAGTTTCGGTTCCTTTCAATTAAAAATCCAATTTAAACACAAGTTAAGAGAATTGGAAAGTTCTTGACGAACTTGTTGTAAAGCACAGGGAACATGGTGCCGTAAATTATTTAAGGCCTCTTATAAGAAAAGGAGCTACTTTTTCTCACATTTTTAAACTTTGTCTAAGTCCTAATTCCACTTTGAGAATGTGGAAAGTGAAATGTTAAGCACCAAAAGTTTTCCTATTTTTGAGATCCAAAGCTACGTCAGCTGTTCAACAAGTCGTTTTCCATTCCAGAAAGACACACGTCTAAGTTGCTCATGCAAACCGACTATAATGCTTTCTCTAAGTGATACTTGTAGTGAACCGTCGATACAAAAAATGCTCTTTATTTTATTGGTATATTTTTCAAGGGAGCTATTCTTCTTGTGACTAAGAACGAGCTATTCGATAAGCCCACGAATATAGAGGAAGCCTAATGATTTTGAAATATGAAAATTTTGCTTAGAATCGCTCTTCAAGGGCAAGACTGCAGATTCCACAGCCAGTGACACCTCTGCCCAATATCAGTCATTTTGTGATAAAATGGAATACGTGGCGACCTCGGAATGTCCTTTAAGCGTGCGTGTAACTATAGAGAACTTTCATTGAGTTACTTATTCAGATAAACAGATGGACAATCTCCTTATGCAGGTCGGCTCACAGCATTTCGCACAATTTCGTCGATTTTTTTTTCGTTGTGTTGCCACACTCATTTACGGATGAAGTAATATGTGGCTTGACCAGTTATCGCGTTCCACGCACATTAACATTAAGAACGCTGATGGATCGCCATTTTTCCATGAACGCTAGGATAGCTCTGTTAAAAGAGTTCACAGTTCTTTACCACCGGCACTTATCCACCTGTGTAAACTAAACGAGAGGTTGCCATTCTACAATTTGGTTTCTCTGTGGATGGCCGAAAATCCTCTGAGTCGATAGGTGACCGACCGACTCAATCGAGGTTGATGCACCAAGGTGATACCTCTCTCTGTCGTTGGTTTAGAAAGTGGAATTGAATTGAAAATCCTACTACTACAGTAAATGACTTTTCAAAAATAAAAAAAAAACTAGAAAAAACTTAATGTAGCAAAGCAAAAAATGCAGAAGTTAGAGCTCTTTATCTGAAGCATATTCCTTGAAGTAAAACCACTTGACTTCATCTAATGCTACACTGAAAATTTTTTAGCACTCTGTTCTTCAAAAGCAGGTTTGTTGAAAAAAATTCTTGAAAGAAAAAGTCATAGACATTGTTTCGTCATGTCGATAGTCTTCAGTGTGGAAAGCCTACTTTTGCTCACATGGAATTTGCTACTCTTTGGGAAAACGAAAACACAAAAAGTAGGTGACATCCGAAACAATTTATTGACAGGAAATATTCCTCATGACGAAAGTTAAGGCAGAATCTCTTTCGTCTTTTTATGTTTCTGCTAGTAACAACCATCTTAAGTGAGCTTAGCCCAACATGATTTTAGTGCAGAGTGGAGAGTGTTTACGTGGTCAGCTTAACTCAATTATTTGTTCCGTCCCCATTGCATATAATCTATGTCAACGGTGTTTCATTCTTCAATGAAAAGCAATAAAAAAGAAAAACAGCGCATATGACTGAAAGAAAAAGTCCTGAACGACAGCGAGCTTGTCGTGATTGTAATCGATGTGCTGATTTTGTACGAGTTGCTAGGGAGCATCGGAGAACATCGAAGCGTTTTGTGTACTTTACAGGAAAAGCACCAAATCAGTGAGAAAAAAGAATTCATACACAAAGCTAGTTAAGTCCGCAAAAAGGCTCGCACGCACGTTTTGCTTAGAAAACGTGTTTAGAAAAAAACTGCTCCAGTACGAAATCTCTTTCTGATTTTTTTTCTGATAAGGCTTCTATTTCCAAGCCGGCTGTTGTATGGAAATAAATTACCGTATTGGACTAATCGAACTTACACAAGAAAGAGTTGTGTACCGTCGACCCGCGGATGTTGGTTGGATTATACCTTTGACATCAAAACATGCAGTTTTCTTTATTGCGATCTTTTTTTTTTACAGTATTGTAGAACGAAATGGGATCATCGGAATTGGAGAGAGAGGAGTTTAACAAAAACTAAGGCATAACTCTTCGCTAAAGACGACAAATGGATTAGAGTCGGCAAAGTTGCCGTTAATCTTCCAATGTGTAAATAATCCGCTTTTCTTTCTTATGTTTACAATCAACAAGAACGAGAAGGCTTGTCTTCTTCGTACGAAATTTCTCTACTTATTGAAAGTTTTGTTTTTTATTTCTGCTTGTAGGTAATCTACATTTTTCAATCTGTGCCCAGAGTTCGCCACGAACAAGAAGTTTATCATTACGTTAGCTAAAATTTTCAGAATTATCCAGAAAACCAGTTGAGAGGAAGGCAAAGCAACGGTCACGCTGGTACAGTTTGTAACGCACGAGCCTCTGGAAGGGGTTAAAGTGGTTCGATCTCTCCTCGGGTCCAGGTTTGAAATACCTAGGCTTCATAGTGCTTGCATTAAACATTATACCTTACGATGGAAAGTTGTAATAGGCAACAAATGAAAAGTTAATAACCTTGGTGATAATTTTTTTGTAGTCACACAGTTACTTTCCAAAATAATTATAACCTGGCATCACGTCTCTTTCGAGTCGTATCACAGGCCATCTATTATACATATAAGTGTGCATAATTTCCTACATTTAATCTTGGTTAGCGACCAGTTCTGTCGGGATGACACACGCTCCTGTGGAAGCAACTGAAAATGCAAAGGCGAAAACAAATGCGATCAAGGTCGATCTTTGCAGAAGAAGGAGATCTCGAGGAAAATCAGTGTTTAAGTCATGCCAGTCAAGTGCGGTACTAAATTGAAAGTAAAACGTTAAAAACATAGTTCATTTGTAACACGACCCGACCTGGGGTACTATGCGCCGTGAAATTTTGTAGTAGACAGTAAATAGAAAGTTAACATTGTGATTTCGACTAAGCCTCAACTTAACTGGCTTCATTGACGATTTGCGCTCCCCAGATCAATTCCGCTGACAGGTGATTACTGTTGGCACTGTTCGACAGAAAACTAGCTGATAGACAGGCGAAGCAAAGGACCCGCACAGTGTGGTGGTGGTGGTGGTGGTGAGCGCGTTAACCTCCGGAAAGGGTAATAGTGCGTTGGTTCCCCATCACAGACAATTGTGGTCCGTAGTTTTGCAAATATCTCAGCATCTTTGTGGTTGTAAAAGCTAAAAGCTCTCGGTGTTGACCAATCCCTGAGGGATGCGCCATGCATTCGACTTCATTAAGCATCGTTTGGAGGAGATTGAATGCATATCTAGCCTTTATAATGACTCGCGGTGGCTTACCGATCTATCGAGTCAGTGTTGCTATCCCCCAGGCAAGTCTGGTGCCAATTTGCCGACCACGGGATGATGGAGGGCTTGGTGAGCCATGGGCTCAGGGATCGATTCCACATGTGTGTCGCAGTGGCGTCTACAACCACTGCGCCACATGCGCCTCATATTGTGGTTGTACCACACATAATACCCGGCTGTGGAAAATTAAGCCTATAATAGGCAGTAAATAAAAAGTTAACATTAAGAAGTTAACTAATACAGAGAGTATTTGCCAGCTAAATAGCTGGATACGAAATATTGATAAATTTTGATCCTAATATCACCGTCGATTACCTCAAATAATGTTCTTGTCGAATTATTCTTCATCGATAAAAACGCCTAACACTTGAACTGCATTGTACAACCATAATGTTCCTATAAAACTGTTGGGTTCGATGGGATACATAATTTCACAAACAGGGAGCAGGGAATGTTTATGTTTCTAATTGCTAAAAAACTCAACTCCACATCGAAAATCAAATCTGAGTTATTGGTCAGGAACAGAGAGCATCAAGGAAATATAGAGCAAATTAAGCTTTGCTCGTTGAAGAGATAATTTTTAGAAGTCGAAATTTCTGTTCTAAGAAATTTTTTTGTAAACTAGAACGGACTTTGTGCCGAAAGCGGAGCGAAAGCATCTGAAGTGTCAATTTGCATAGTTGGAAAAGCTGCTTGGAAGCACCAGTGTACCTAACTAGAAGTTTAAAAAGGTTTTTGCTAAAAAGCTATGTAGAGTCCTAACCTCTTTATCGCCTTGGATAATCATAGAGGTAACCTAGTTCAAGCTATCGGCCACCGTATGGGGATCTAGCGTACCAGTCTTTTCCCGTTTACATGCTAAGCACTGGGTAATATGGTTCTGTCGAGAATCTCGTGATAGTTGTATTAGGGAATCCAGAGTTTTTTAGCGCAACTTCTCACCTTCTTTCTTTTCCGTGAAGTCAATGGAGTTCAGATACTTCGTGACTAGGACTTTCACAGGGTCGTAGCAATTTTTGCAATTAGTTAGCCGAATCGATGCAGACAATATAATAGGCCTAAATCCAATATTGTATTTGCAGCATCCAAATGAGTTCTCACCTTTAAACAGATAATGGTTCATTAAGCCATCAATGAAAATGTGAGCACTTTTAGTGACAAAGGAGCCAAACGACAGATGGATCGAGTTTTGACTTATAATGGAGCTTCTTAAAAGTCAAAAGCTTCCGGCGTAGATTGATCTTTTTGGAATGTCCTCCCGCATTGTACTCCCATAACCATTAGCCCATAAGGAGAAGCTTTTTGACCATACAGTGTAAACTCATTCGAAAGCTAATCAAAAGCAGATTAAAGCAGTAGAAGTGAATTCAGAAGAAACCTTTCTTGACATTTTATGACCAACGAAAAACCTTTTTCGAAAAGTCCATTGATCGGTGATTTCACTAACAATTAGCTTTTAATTCGTTTTGAACACTATAGTTATTTCATAGAATGTGCGGATAGAGAAAACACCGAAAATAGACCCAACAAAGGGTGCGAAATGCTACCAAATGCTGACAGCAATATATTTCGGACCATGGCAACACACAGCAAATAGTTGCATATATGTTACTCACACCAGTAGGACGTTAGAACAAAACGTTTCTTGCAATTCTTTCGTGTTCACAACCCATTAAGCGCTTTATTGATGAAAAAAATCAAAACACCGCCTTTCTATAAACCATGCCATAAATAATAAATACATTTATTTATACGCTCTTACGAACTTATTGAGCTAATGGGAGTTGCTGTTGTTGTTTTGTTGTTGCTAAGATATTTTCAAAACGCAGATCCCAAGCCATATTCGAAACGGCGACCACCCTTTTTGAGGAATCATCTGTTACTAACTATAACTGCACCACCGAGGCCCTCGCTTTACCTTTTTCTCAACCAGTTCCTTATCCTAACGATGCCGTCAGCAATCACCTGTCACTGGGAATGACCTAGAGACCATAAACAGGCATGTAATCCGTTAAACAAAAACAGAAAGCACAAAAAATTACATCTATTCTATCTCTATGTTCGTTTTAAATTCAAGCTGAAGGCGAGGAAAACGATTTTTCTTCTAGGTTTCGCCAAATTTTTTTGCCCCCTTTAGTTTCACCTCGTCGGTTTTTCCCACAAGCTTGCGAACATCCATACTGATGTTAAAAATCGTCCAAATATGCAGTAGTGTGCCTTACATTTGAGTAAATCATCGGCAGAATTTGCTTGAGACTTCTTCCTTCAGCATCACCGTGCAATTTTACCGCCTAGCTACCTAAATCCACAAAGGTTATAGATCTATCCGAGTCGTCGGTGAGACGCATTACGGTTTTCGGTTTTCTGTAGGAAATTCAATTTAAGGATAAAATACCTACACTGATTTGTTGAGTTCGAACACTCTCTCACTTTTTAAACGTATTCGGTTAAGTACGGACAAGAACAGCACATGGATGTTATGTTCTCTCGGTTAGTTCCAAAAGCCGCATCTCAATCGTGGCTAGCGTTTTTCCCATCCGACATATTGTCACGTCACTTATCAACAAAGCCAATTTTGTCAGGAACAGGGAAAGGAATTACCTGTATCACCTGTAGTTCCGTTGATCGTCGAGTGACTCGAACGGGTGCCAGTAAATATTCCATTTTTCTCTGTCGGGTGCAAGATTAGCCCAGTGGGTTCTGCTCGCTCTAGGGACTCGTTGAGCATCATATATTTCTTCTAGGCTTTTGTGAAAGACTCTGACCATTATGTCAGTGGTTCTTGCAGTGACTTTAACATTCTGAGAAATCCAGTGACTAACGGCTCTTATCCATCGGTTGTCATTCACACGCATTACGTGTCCGGCCCACCTTATCTTCGACTATTTGGTGTATAGAATGGCATCCTTGATTTTTGGTCGTTGACGCAGGTCGGAGATTCGGATGCCATCCGCTACCTGCGTGGAGCGGGATACTCACAGCATCGTCCTTTCGACTACACGCTCGATAGCGCTGTATCTTTTATCCTGCCTACGCAGCGACCAGGTTTCTGATGCATACGTTAGGGCAAGAAGTACCGTTGAATCGAAAAGGTGGGCACAGAGTCGGGTGTTCTTTGTTCTCCTCACTACATCCTCGATGCTCCTGAAAACTAGCGAGGCCGCTCGTTTCCTTCTGCTCAGCTCTAGAGCTTAGTCTTTCATCACATTGATTTTTCGACTTAGACAGATATAATATAACTGGAACACTAGGAGATATTCGTTCCGTTGAGCATGAGCAGGGCATACGAAACCAATCCGTTCCTCATGAACATCACTTTTGTAAGATTTAGTCGAAGACCAATTATTCTACCGGCTTTATTAAAGTTGTCAACCGCATGTTTCGCTTTGCTAATGGTTGGTGTTCTAAGAACGATGTCATCAGAAAGGCGACGACGGCATAACTGCCGACCATCGACTTTCACTCCCATATTATCCCATTCCAATGCTCGTATGACGTTCTGGTTGGTGGCGGTAAATAATTTGGCGAGATGGTATCGCCTTGCCTAACTCCTCTTCGGACGTCGATGTTAATATCATTGAGGAATGGTGATATCGTCGTCGTGAAATTTTTGTACACCTCAAGAAGAATCTTTATCTACTGAGTAGGGACTCCTTGATTATCAAGGCTTCCAAGACTGCTTCTGTCTCAACTGAATCAAATGCCTTGCTAGATCGATGACACTAGATGAACTAGAAAACTAAACACTAACTAAACACTAAACTAGCAAGAAAAACTAGATGTAACATCAAAGAAAGAATACTATGGATTGTCTTGGTCGCCATGATAAACTCAGGTAGCCGCTCACCCTGTTCGTTCCATTCTAAGCCGTGGGCACCAATGTGACGTTCTTCAGACGTTCTTCTTGGCCCATTCTTGCCGTTAAAATCTCTATTGATGACCTTGAACAATGTGTGGTCTTCTTTGTATAACTTCTCCAAGTCCACATAGAGCGCTTCGCCTTCTTCTTCGTCATGGTTTGATGGCGCGTAAACGACGAAAATTGTCAAAGCTAGAATTAATTCACGTCTTTTTAATAGTAAACGTCGGATTCTGATTGTAATTTGTTCGAATGAATCAATATTCATAGGCAAACTCGTGTTGACGAGAACGCCGACGCCGCTGATTCCTCTACCGTCTCAAGTTCCGAGGAACAGTTCTTCTCCGGTATCATAGGTGGCGTCGTCTCGTCTCGGCCAGGCCGATGACGTCGTACCTCATCCTTCTTGCTTGCATGAGGAAGTCTTCTACCGAGGACTCGCATGCAAGTGTTCGTCCACTGTAGGTGAAGATCACCACCTTAGTTTTTTGTAATCCAGGCAGCTTCCATTGGCGCTGAGATTTTAGCAGCCTCTCCATACACGTCCTACCCCACGCTGCGAAACTGGGGCTTTTCCCGGGTCAGGGGAATGAGGCCTATTTTTTTAAACTGTTTATCATTTTTTGACACCCACGCATAGCTTGCTGGGCTCTGGACGTGGAGGCTGAGTATACTCACGGGTTGCTTGCCAGTCCCTCCCAGAGTGGACCATGAAACTTATTTGTTGGAGGCGACTCCTAACCGCCTCCCACATGCTTCCTTGTCACTTGATTGCCGGCTTTTGGCCGAATTGCCTCGTAGAATACAATCCGCGTAAACTAGACCGCGCCCATACACGCGTACATGAATACGCTTCGTGAACACAGAAAGTGTGCGCCAAATCGACGCAGCAGAAACAGAGAGTCCATCCCCGGATCCACCTGCGTCTCAGGGAAGCAAGGGTCGCTTTTGGTCCGCGATTAACTCCCTATCCGCTACCAAAGGACGCGCCACGTAGCCTCGCGACTAACCGGCTCGAGATCCCTCAAATGAGTGAGGCCCGTGTGAAAAAGGAATAGGCAAGGAATTTTTTATCAAATAGTCTAAAAAATAAAGCGTTCGGCGTTTACCAAGTCCTAACATTCAGTAGCCTGCCGATGTGTTCATTTTGTGCTGCTATCTTTCTAAACAAGGCTAGTACCAATATTCCTACACCGGAGGGTTGATGGATTTGGTGAGCCTGGGACGCGAGTTCTAACCAGAGGCAACTCACCTTTTGCATCGAGTCTCTGACCACATCGCTCCAGGAACCCATTTTATCATCTTCTTTTTTTAAACCGAGATACAACAAGGATGTGGTGAAGAGGACAGCCTACGAAAGCTGATGTAACGACTATTATCACTTCCTAGGACATAAATATACACATGTGCCACCAGTTAAATTTTTTTTGCTAAAATGCCAAGTTCTCCAAATAAATTTTTTGTAGCACACCTACCATCTTTGCACCAAGCTGTTGGAATGAAAACTGCTGCCAACTGTTTTGTATATAATTCTTTCTACTTCTGTTCAGCAAACACGAGGTGCTATTTTATTTCCTTATTTACGTACAAGTTGACGTTTCGGCAGATTTCGCCTTCCTCAGAGCCTGGAAGGGTCAAGTTGACAGCAATCTATTCGGCCAAACATCTCCATAACCAAACAGAGAAAACGCTAAACCAAGATTTCAATCACATTTAACATAGCCCTGCACATTCACCGCTTTCCATGAGTCTTTCATTGAGTATGACGTGTGAAGACCGATCGCACAGAATTTACATGGAAGCGTAATGTGTCCCTCCCATCAGAATAAGAGGTTTATATACTGTCCAATATCACGCGTAATAATCAGCCATTCCTCCTTGCAGTTCATTTTCGGATTCTTGGAATTTATCCAGAATGCCTCTAGAGTTTTGCGCGCTTGTGTTCTCGATTCCTGCGCGAGGATCGTAACCCTTACTTCAAAATCCTCTTCGTTATGTCTCTCCGTCCTATGCGTGCCTAGTGGAGTATTTGGTTTACGTTTGCCGACTAGGTGTTCTTTTATACGTATGCAGAGTGGTCTTCCCGTTTCGCCAACGTATTCGTCTTCGCACGCTTTACAAGGGATCAGATAAACTGTACCCGAACTCACGCAGTCACCGTCTCTACCATTGTGGCAAATTATGCAATTTTGCGTTGCACATAGACGGCCGTACTGGCGGTTACGAAATAGCTGGCGCCTTAGATTACTCGGTTGTATTTCGATTATCGTTACCGAATTCTCTAGACTGGCCCTTCTCACACAGCGTTTTATAGCTGCACTGAATTCATTTGAAATGAAGGGCAGTATAAACGAGACCTTGTTCTTGCTAGGGTTATCGCTGGGGTACCTGTGGTTTCCTCTACACCTATCTCGAGCTACAGTTTCGTAGCCATTAAAAATGGCTATTTGCCGTGCCAAGTTCCGGGACTCCTCTCTCTGCTCTCTTCCTGTGCATACGCTGGTAGCTGTTCGAAACATGCTTCTCACAAGCGCCCTTTTCGTGTGAGAGAGGTGAGAGGAGAGGTAATGAACTAGGATGTTTTACTACTTGGCTTTCGATACCACTTCGTAATGTAGCCGTTTTCTGATGGGCTAATTTGCACGTTCAGAAATGGAAGCCAGTTTTTTTTGGTTTCTCTCGGGTGATTTTAATATGCTCTGCCTCTTCGTTCAACAACTCAAAACATCTGTCAATACCTTCTTGTGTTGAACAAATAACCAAGCAGTAATCTATATATCTACAGTAGAGCAACGGACCGATGTCGATTACTGGCGCTTCCACTAGTTACCAGTTTACTGTTTTGTATATAGTTTGTACTTCATAATACAAGGCGAAGCGCGGTTCGTAACCTCAATATTTGGAACAGTTACATTGTTATCTTAAAGTGTTAGCTAGATAAGTAATGTATTATCCAAGAAAAAGAATAGAAAGACAAGAAGACATAAAAAAGAAAAGGCAGTAGATCGATGAAAAGATAAGGCCTTCGCCGTTTAGCAATCCTCGTTTAGAAAGAGGGACCGGCCATGTGCACCTACATGTTTAGTATCAATTCGTTGATCCTGAAGGAACAGAAGGCTTAGTGGGCCTTAAACACGAATTGAACTAGTGAAAAATTCGACACTTATAACGAAGACTCTCTAACCACTACCTTATAGGCACCCGTTTATTGGGAACCGTAAAGAAGGCCTCAAGTTTTGACATTTTCTAAATATAACTTAACGTCACATGCCGGGTTGTGCTCTCGCCGGTGAGTAGTAATGACCATCGCAGTAACCATATTTGGACACTTTCCACCAAATTCACTCGATTTTTTATTCTACTTGTTTCCTCGCGTCACGAAGTTCGTTCAACTTCTCTCGTGTAGATTCTGCTGCTCTGCTCAAGGGTGTGGTCATCTTTACGAATGTCGTTTAATACTGGTCGAGTCAATACTTTCTGCAGCCTTAAGATAGTCGGGCTAGAAGGTTTCTGTCTGGATTGTAGGAAATAAACTTTTTCCAGACAAGTGTCGTACTTATTCGCCGACGTCGAAAGGCTGAGAAACTTGGTAGGCCCGGTTGGAAACGAACCAGCAGCGCGTTCGAGATAATAGGCATTACTAGCAGTGCGTTACCTACCCCTAATTTCTTTGACTATACCTAAAAAATGCGTTCATGTATTAGGTTTTCTCCAAAAACGCGTGTTCAACCAGTGATGTTCCATTGGTTTCTCATCTTCCTTGCGTCATTGGTTTCTGACCGATCACCCAAGAGAACTTGGAGTTGAACATCTTGTAATAAATAATAAGTTGAACATGTAGTGAACTTCAGTTGACTATATTTCAAAAAGAGAGGCATGTGATTGTGCTAGAATTGTTCCTTGTCCTTTAAATGCTATTGAATAACAAGACAAGATGAAGCGGTCGGTGGTGACTTATGCAAGATGAATGCTGCATCCCTTAGTCAAACAGTGCCACTCGCTGGCAATTTATCATATCCAGTCACACACTAGATAAATGTCTTTCGGGCTATATTTTACAAATATTATCTTATTTTGCTGTAGACAGGGTAAATTTTTGCGATATTTCAAAAAATCTTCGAAATACTTGGGCAACGGCGAATAATTTTTTTCGTTTTTTTTCGTCGATTCTCGCAATTTTTTTTTGGGGGCCAATGGCGTATTTGAGGAAGTGGTTTCGTTTTATTGTTCTGACTCCACAAATACTCCTTCCAAGACGTTGATCAAATTTCAATTTTTTTAAGAACAAAGTTTAAAAAAACTCGGAATAAAGCAAAAATTTCTTAATTTTTAATTTTTTATGTTTTAAATTTTGTATTTTTGGAGCATTTTGATCTTCTCGGTGGTGGCCACGACGAGAAAAAGACGGGAAAACATCTCTTGGTATTTCCAAACACTAAAATTTTTTATAGCTCTAGAGTGAGAAAGGTTGTGTCTTTTAGAAACATTTTGTAGGTTAGTGGTTTAAACTATTACGTTTGCGACAAACTGATATGTTCGTTTGAAATTGGAAGTCGCAAGTGCCCTCGGGGAACACTACAGTCATTTATGTCTTATGCTGGCACCAATCTGGTGGCAATTACTTAGTTTGAGTGGATAATTACCGTCTTAACATATATTTCGAATGTTAAATCAGTCACAAAGTTAGAATTTGTTTCAGATTTCTATAAAATCTTTGATGAATTTGGAGCAATATTTTTATAAAAGTGTTTTACTTTTGTATTGAAACAGGCGGTATCCGCCAACAATGGAGCTGCTCGTCGTCCCTTGATAACTACAAGACATCAAGCGCATAAAAAGGAGACAACGATGGGTAGCTAGGTTTTTTGCGAAAACTATGAACATAAATTTTGTGTTCCTTTAGAATTCGTTTCCAGATCTATGGCAACAGTGATTGGTTGTCTTGCTGTTGCTCGAACAAATTAGTTGAAGATTTCTAAGATTACAGGACACGTGTACAAATGTTTGACGATGCCATCTCATACGCCTTGTTTACAGATAAATTGAACAAGTAGTTCCCAAGATCGACTTTCTCTTAACCTCGGCATTGGAATATGAATGTGTCGTTTTCTTGTTCAGCAATCGCGAGGTTTTTAAACAGCATACATTTACTTCCATAAAGAAAACACAATACAATACAACGCTAGCTGACGTTTCGGCAGTATCGCCTTCTTCAGAGCCTGGAAGGGTATACTGATATACAATCTACTAGGCCAAACGCTTCAATAACACTTACAAGAAGACGAAGAACTCTCCGGCAATTACATAATCAACAACTTCTCGAAAAACCCACCGCTTTTTCGTGACTTCCAATGAGGAAGTTTAGAACAGCTGATTATAGTCGCATGTGGTTGACGACTGCACCATCCCACATCAAAAATCGATGCGAACGTACGAGATCAGGTCGCGTATGATCTCCGGGCATGAACAAGTAGTGTTAATCGTTTATTGTATAATCGTCGTTTTTAGAAAACGATGTGAGCTCGGAAGCTACGAAAGGCTTGGTTTTCCAGCGGCTGCTTAAGGTGATTGTTTGGCACTGGCTAGGAAATGAGTTGTTCTACGAAAAAATTTGGGAGGATAGAGCATGAAGTGCCTGTGAAGACAATTGTAGATCGTTCTAACAAAAGTGTTAAATAAATAATTCAGCTTTTTTAAAGCGTCGCTTTTTTGGTGAAAAATGTGAGTCTAGTGGTGACCACTAGTGAATTTCTAATTTTAGCCGTTAACAAAAAAGAGATTTAACCTTTCTATTTGTAATAATTATTACGCACACGTAAAGAAATTTTTCGGCCGAAGGCCGAAGGCTCTAAATTTTAGTTTTTCTCTTAGCTTGTGGAAAAAGTCCAGAAAGTTACCAGTTCGGTACTGAGTTATTCAATTGAGGTTTCATAGCAGACGGACAACAGTTCAAATTCGTTACGTTACCGTAACCGCCATTGATGCTATGGTCGACTGCGTTTATTTCTTAATGATTTCGTGCTTCGATTGTCTCCTCATTGCACCTGGAAGTTGATTAGCTGCAATCACTCACCTGCAATTTGCATATTTCTGCCAATTGTTCCAGTCGGTTACTTAGATCGACCACTCTGATGATTTTCCTACCGTATTCTTCTCCATCTTATTCTATAGCTACAATATTTCTACAGAATTAGGGCACCGTTTGATATAGAGGGAAGTATGCTTTCTGAGAAGAGAAAGATTACTGTATGGAAAAAATTCGATGTGGTCTAAAATGGTTGCTGGACTTCCTATCAATGAAGCTGATTATGGCAACAAATACCAATTGTATGAACGGCTGTTTAGATTGTGTTACAATAGTGATTAGCTTACTCGCTGCTCGTGATGACGATGATGAGCGATCTGCTTTCACGCAAAACATGACATGAATATGTCTTTTGGCTCATTTTTGTGCTGACTGCAATCTATATTTGGGCTTCGCCAGTATGTCACCTCATAAGTAAGATAGCGTTTTGCAGCTTTGTTTAATGATTAATCACGGGGTTGGTTCTCGGCAAAACTGGTCATACTTAATGCAGTTATGATTCTTAGATGACCCGTCCTAGCGTTAAGATTGCAGCACTTGTTCTATTCGGTTTGCTTTTTGCGCCCTACATTCACGAAATTCCTTAGATATTCGTGTAGATTCGGGTCCCGCTTAATATCCTTCTTTTTAGCGATTGATTCTGAATGCGTGCTGATTTGGTTTTCCGAAGAAACCAGGAATAGCTCTACCAGAATGATTTTCTTTTTGGAATCATTTCTCAGGCATTCATCATGATAAACCGGCTTTAGTAAATAAGAGAAAGAATGTGGCTTGAACAGGTATTCATATCACGCAAGCTGTCTCCTCTGAAGTTGAGCTGAGCGTAATTACTCGAGCAACTGCTCACAAAAGCATTTCGATTATAATACTATAGTATTATCTTTTAATGAGCTACCGATATTGGAAACACTCTAATACCTCCCTCATGCAGCTTGATCTATTCTATTTGCTTTCCTTTGATGGGAAAGCTCAACTAGCTGATTTAGGAAAAGTCGTCAATTCATCAACTGGACTAATTTATTGAGATCTGTAGAGTATTTCTTGAGATTGTTGAGATTCCTTTGCCATAAAATGTCGTCGCACAGAGACCACGCGGCGCAGGCATTTGCTCCACAGTTCGTGTAGAGGATCTGCAACAGGCACGTGGTTTCTGGTTCGATCCCGTTTCTCGCCCTCACCAAACCATTTGTCTCTCCGAAGGAGGCAGGACAACTTTGGAATGATAGCAGCATTGGATTCACATATCAGTAGCTCACCGCAAGTCGTTGTATTGGCGAGATATGTATGAAATTCCCTCCTCTAACGTCGCTTGATGAAAACGAATTCAAGACGCATTTCCCAGAAATTACCAATGAAGAACAGTTTTTTAATCTACATCTTAAAAAGGAAAAAGCGAAAGGTCACCGTTCGTATCCCGGAGTTTATACTTTTAATGTCCACAGTTAAAGAGTTTTCCACTTCTCATTTGTTCATGGTTTTCGATTATTCAAATTCTCTGTTGAGATCGGGGTTCCTCGCAGAAGAATTGTAATGACACATGGCTGCTTCGGCGCTTTGAATCCAGGTTCCGATCGCGGCTTATTCTTTGTTGTTTCGTCTCTTTCATCTGAGGTGTAGTCAAATTTACTTTTAATTTTCGTGTACAGGTTAGCATGTCATTGCATGTGTGTAAGGATCTAATCAATTCACGAAGGAGCATATAGTATCTATAACTCTTGTAGTACAGTCTTTGTAAGCCACCAACGGTCAAAAAATAGCAGGTGGTTCAGTTTTCCCTAAGGGATGTACCATTCACTAGGTTCTATTGGGCATCTTAGTTGATTCTTGATACTTGAACGGCCCGTCCTCACTGGCTGTACGAGCCACAGTATAATCATCATTTTTCGTAGATTTCCTAGACAAGCTACTGTGGTTTTCTGATATTCCGAGGTCAACCTGCCCAAAGTCTGCTTCAGGTCTTCACCACCACAGGCAGTCGCAGCCCTTGTGGAGCAGAGGGAGAATTGCTATCATGCAACATTGATACCACGACGGTGGTGAATCCTGGTATTGGTTTACTCATAGCTAAGCTTCGCGATGGAAACACTGGACTCCTTCTCAGCTTGGGTAACCATGCCGGAAAGACGAATCCCCCCACTTTACATCGTAGTCCGACAACCAGGAGTACTTCGCAGCCATGATGAGGCCGTAAACCGTTGGGAGCTGTATCGAGCCTCACAGAGGTAATCCAGGAAAACGACTTTTTAGGTCTACCGAGCAATCAATTGATTTTTCTTCCATCCTTTCAGAAAATTTTTGAATTAATTTGTCAAGAAAGGATGTGAGTGAGAAAAGTTGGTTTGCCTACGGAGCCGGCTTGAACATGTGTTCTTTAATGTACTACAGTGCATCTCTAACCACTGGGCTACATACATTCAGTAGATGACGTATTAAGAATTTTCTCGTAATGAGCTCGATAGTAGGCTTTCAAGAACAGCAGTGTTTAAGGTATTCTTTATGTTTTAACGTTACAAGTACACTATTCTAAGAATTACCACGACCTATCAGTTTCAGGCAGTTCTGGATGGAACTGAATGAACCTGATGCTACAATACGATCGAGGGCAAGCGCAATGCTGTTGCGCTAAGTAAACCGATGTTGGAATGACGTGGGTTACAATGTTAGCCAGCATTAATGGCTTTGTCAGCGACCCTTAAATGCAAATTGCCATCTTATAGTAACGAGTCCCTTAACTTTTTTTATGAGGAGTATTCAGAGCAACGTGGTTTTTTTGCTGGTACATCTTGTAACAGTTTCCGAACAAGAAAACAGGGTAGTTTTTGTTCCTCGTTATAAAATTTGAGGAAAACACGTAACTGAAGTGCTTTAACTGATTTTATTCAAGGTGGAACCCATGTATGATCAATCACACAACTACACTTTCTTGGCACTCACAGAGGTAACTCGCATATGTATAGGGAACTGCCAAGTGAAACTAGCGGTGTCTGTAGAAAAGGGTAAAATTTATCCACTCTGTTTATTTCACCACGAGAGTTTTTATTTGCCATGCCTAAGCATTTCTGAAAGCAATTATTCTGCTGTTCTCATCGAGCTGTCAATCTGTTAAAAAATACGTAAATTTGAAATTAGATGAAAACTGTTGGGATTTTTTCCTGGATATAACCATGAAAAGTTTAGTTGGCTTATTAGCTATTAGACCATATTAGACAAATTACTTAATATCATTGATAAATCCTTTTCATTTCTGAGTTTCTTTTCTCATCGGTTTTCCTTTATTGTTCAGTAACAGCCGAGGACTCATTGACATCTCAGCGTCAAGCGACATTTCTGAGGCATTCGTGATCGTCAATCCATCCATTATTTGGAAAAACTAAAGTCAAACTCGAACCGGAAGAAACCTGAACGCATGAAAGACTTGTTATTACGAACTTTTTCACTTTTTATAAGGTCGTAATCAATAGGTTGAAACCGTTCTTATCACTTTTTGGCCTCGTTATTAGAGTTTTTAAGCCAAATCGGTGGCGGAGGATTTTCCTCACATATTCAAAAGGTTTATATGGAAAGGTAGTCAAGATCTTTAGTCCTATACCGCCGAATCTGTTTATTTTGTGGGTTTTTCCGGCGAAACTGAGGAGGTGGAGGAATTAGAGGGCTCATGGGAAGAGTTTCATTGCTCAGCATCTTTCTCACTTTTTTCAACTGTTCTCAAATGGGGTAATTTTATGTTCACAAAACACTAACCATCATCTTTAGCGTTGAGTCAGCAACTTAACACTTTAGCGTAACCTTAGAGCACCAACTTAGTAACAACAGCCTTTGTAGAAAGAGCTTACTCTAACGAAACCGACAGATGGGACCTCGCTTCTGAAGTCATGGTTAGGACCATTTGTTCGCTTTGAATCTGATCAATTAAACTTCCTTAACGCTAAATTGATTTAATCTTCAAGCTACATTTGAGCTTTCGTGAAGAAATGCATGATTTTTTAACAATCGAATCGGAGTATTTTTTATTTGCGTTGGAATTACTTATCAGCGCTTAAAAACTTCTACGAATCCAGAGGGTAAAACAGCATATTGAGAATCAACGGTAACCTCTTTGAAAGTTTCAGTTTTGCAGAACCTTTTATTATTTATTTACCACTTAGAAAACAACTGACAATCTACCCACATTCCATTTTTATAGCGATGTAATTAAGACTGTTTTCTATTAATGCACATTCCATACTATCCAATTTTTGCAGTAGTTTCACTTGATTTAACCTGATTGTTAGAAAGAACCTCTCTGGTTTAGGCTTTGGTGGTTGAATGACATTTTGTATAGATTACAGAAAATCTAGGAAACCTTTGCTACGGGCCTCTAACAGCTCTACAGCCTCACCAACTCTGATAGGGACCCGTTGCTTGGCTCATCTAACAGCTCTGTAATTATGCAATCATCGGTGATTCATTTAGATTTGATGATATCCTTAACTACCCCTACTCCTACATCCGTCAATGATTCGCGTCAGTTTACGGAGATAGCGACCAGCCACTGCATCCGTCATGTCGAGTCGTGGTGATGTCTGGTCAGGAACAGTTGTTCCAACCAATGTTATCTTAGTCTAATTTGTAGGGCGTTGGAATCCCAAGTGGATCACATCAAACACTCTGGCGATTACAACACATCTCAGCTCGATGTCGGTTCGATTCAACACGAGATGAGAAGGGTTTTATTTGATATTCATTGCTCACCACTGATTTCGATGCCTCATCACAGCTGTGCAACCACCGACTAGCATTACGCGAAATCATTAGGAAACTCTAATGGCACTGCACTTCATTGGAAACATCTTGCCTCGAATATTTCCCGATAGATGGAAAAATAAAATTTGCTAGAAAACTCTTGAATGTTCCATGATTTCTCTAAAATTATAAACAACGTTGCACAACCTTGATGTTACTGAGTTTGGTAGCTATTTGTGTAAAAGACAGCGCAGTGGTTAGCGATCTCAGCGGTCAGGAAGCAAAATGTGCTTGTTCGGTCCCATCGCCAGCCAATGCACGTAGAAACACCTTAGTCCAGCTATCTTCAAGATTATTTGAAGAACTGACTCAACCAGAATTCTACGACGTTCATAAAGAAGACGGGGTCCTTAAGCAGCAGCTGAAACAACACGCGCAATGTCCGGACACCATTGTGGATATTGGATGCGAGGAAACGAATCGAATGCGAGAAGTGTTGGGATCCGCATAGTATGTGTGACGACGGGTCTGTAAAATAAATGATTAAAAAATTGTTAAGAGGAAGTGAACTACATAAATGTCTAGTATTTATCGACAGCTGAAATAAAAGCTGGTCTTTCGAAAAAAGGATTATTAACTGGGCAAAAATCTTTAATACAAATGTAAGACTCCTTGGAAACGATAGTACGCCGACGAATTCTGAAATTAAAGTGAAATTTCGCTTTCTTCTCATTTTAGACCCCAGTTGTTCACCATCTCACCACGGCTTACAGAGTTCCCTGTTCTAGAAAAACCTTTGTAGCTGTGTGTTTTATCATTGCAGCAAGTATCCCCATGTTGAGAAGGAGTTCAGGTTATTTGGAAGCAAGGCTAGCAACAAACCATTCAACAAGGAAGCATTCCTGTTCTAGTAGCAGCTTAAGGGCAAATGTTCTGCGGTTCTTAAAGTGTTAACGAATACTCGTGGTGATAATTTGGATAGTCTCGATACGGACTTCGAGATCACAGCGGAGGAAACCTTTGCTCAACCTTAACCAAAGAACTATAACAGAGAAATGTTGTTTGCTAAAAATTTTCCAGCAATCCAATACCTCCAGATGGGCGTGTAGCGCAGTGATTACAGGAGCCTTACACAAGTAACCGCTGGTTGCATCCTGCGCCCCGGACTCACTTAAGTTTTCCTTCTCTCCACGGTAGGCAAATTGGTACCTGGCTTCTGGTAGGATCTCAGCATTAACTTGATACATCGATAACCTGCCGCAAGCCAATGTTTACACCAGATATGCTTTCAAGTATCTTTAGGATGCTTGATAAGTCGAATTCATGGCTCTCAGTTATTGATCGAAATCGAGAACTTTTCGTCTTTCAGAAAGTCGCTATTGGATCCTATACATTCTTCTTTCCGCATTCTGCTTCAACAGTAGAAACTTGATTGGTTGAAATATTCGAAAGACCCCGCAGTCAAGCGCATCGATGTTTCAGATTATTCAAGCTGTAATATTTAATATTTCGAAAGCCAACTTTCTTTTAACCTCGACGTGACTAATCAGCATGTATCTCTTCATTGACAAGCTAACACGAAATTGTTAAGAAGAAATTTACTCTGCTAACGTTTCGGTGCCTTCGCCTTCTTCTGAGCCTGATTGGTCCAAGTCGATTGTCCACAACGGTTCCTTCCCAAATCCAGTGGAACTCCTCTCTTCCGAATAAAATATCCTCATTCGGCAGTGCTCTTTCACATAGAACGACTGCTGATACCTTCCGTCCGTTGATAATTATTTGCTTTTGCCGTACAATCCGTATTATTATAACATCCCACTACTACACTTTCACATAATGTATGTATGTAGGCCCATTCTCCAGTGAGCATGTGTCAGCATGAAAGCATGAAAGTATTGTCTAGGGAGCAACGTAGATGGTTACTCAGTCGCTGAGAAAAATCATCGAAAAATGTAGATTTTCAAAGAAAATATGTTACGCTTTTCATATATTTCGGTCGGACAGGACCTACTAAAAAGCTGTGCCTCTCAACAGAGACAGTTAGCGCCCGTTCGCTAACAAACGGGGCGACATGGAATACATACGATTTATTACTGTCTACACTGAGAACACTGAAACAAACCAAATAAGACGAAAACACAAGTCGAACACCTTGTTATTATCACACAATTGTTTGTCATAAGGTCTGATATCCTTCTTGAAGGTGAACTTAGTGTGGAACAGTCGACCCACGTCAGCTACAAGTTTAACTAATTTCGAGCTGATGTCGAACGGACAGTAACGACCTCTGATATTTATTGCCATCCGCAAATGATGCCACGCTTGCTCACAGATTTCTGTTTACAACTTTTTGGACATTCGTGTATAATGCTGAGATATTTGCAAAGCTCCGGACCGCAGGTGTATGCGGTGGGAAACGAACCCGCGCTGTTGTCCTTACCGTGGAGAGGCGCACACCATCCTGGTTGTGGACATTATTTTTCACTTTCATTCTTTTACTTACAACTAACCAAGAACAGTAGATGACAAATTTCGAAGATAGGGGCGGATTTCGATTTTTTGAAAAAGTAATTACCACAAATAGCAATTTTTGTACCATCATTGCAATAATTTTATTTTTCGGCTATCCTTGGTATGTCGATTAAGAAGCAGTGAACAGTTTATAAGTAAGTATGACTAGAGAGGCATACATCGAGGTTTTGAATGGAAGCATTTATACTGCGTGCACGAAACCAAATTTGTCAAAAGACAAAAATAAAATGCTTAGGTGAGAAAGCCCTTTAAAACAACCGTGTTTTCTCATAAGCTTATTAGAGAGAATTGTTTAGTCTAAGAATGCTAATTAGTCTTTTGTATTTTTTTTTTGAAAAATAGAATGATTACTAGAGTTCATCTTTCTGGAACTCAGCAAAGTTTACACAACCGTACCTCATTCATTTGATAGTGGGACTGCCTCTTTTCGTTCAAAATGTCCATATTTCTTGTCAGTGGGCCGAGTGCGACTAACATTACCGATACATAGTTGTTGACCCTTCACTAATACAAAGTTTCTGGTCGTTACCAGTTACTTTCTGTGGCTTTCGCGGTCGTCGGCATCAGGCCAGCACAACAGCCCTTATCTGTTAGTGTCGATCTACTTGATTGCTGCTAATTTATCGAGGAAAAAACACCTGTATCTGGGTATTGTGGTTGCGCTTGTGGTCCGTTAGAGGGTCGTATTTCAGCGAGAATTCGATCTAGCCATCCGTCATCAGAGAATTCTCTCCATTGCCATTTAGACCTTTTTTAAGCCTTGATCTTTTCACTTGTTATGACAGTTATAATCGAAAATTTTACGCTTACCTACTTGCCTTATTTATATAATCCGTTTTTCTATATTATGGAGTTCTTAGTTAAGATTATAAAGACCTCCATTCGAATTGTTAATTTTCGTCTGTTAACCACGATGATCGTCATGTTTCTATGAGCGTTTACCTGAAGTCTAAATGAATGTTGCTAGATGCTAGTCGGATAGGTTCTCCTCAAATTCTGGAATAGCTCTGTTAGAACGTTCAGAATTCCTCAGTGCCAGATGTTCACGGCACTTGGGTTAGTTTTAAAAGAGAACCTGGCAGCAATTAACCTACAATGGAGGGATGGGCATTCGGTTGCACTAAAGCAGCGTTGAACAAAAGCCATGCATTTATCATACACCAACCTCAACTCCGCTCTTTTCGTGCCTACTTGTAATATATATGCATACTTATATTATATATGCATTGAAGGAAGAACGATAAAACTTTAGATGCTGACTAATGTAATTGTGCGTTTTTAACTTATTATTTACTGCCTACTCTTTTTAATGGCAGGGTATATTGCGAAATATAACTTCAACGATGCTGAGATATTTGCAAAACTCCGGACCACAGGTGTCTGTAGTGGGGAACGAAGGCGCTATTTATTATCCTTTCCGGGGAGTAACGCGTTCACCACCACACCATGTGGGTCCTTGGTTTCGCCTGTCTCTCACCTGGTTCTATCGATCTCTGCTAGTAAGATTGTGTTTATAACTAAAGCCTCAGCTTAACTGGGTTCAATGCCGATTTGGGCTTCCCAGATCAATCCCGATGACGGGTGATTGCTGATGGCAGAGATCGATAGAACTAGCTGAGAGACAGACGAAACGAACGACCCGCTTGGTGTGGTGGTGAACGCGTTACTCCTCGGAAAGGACAATAACGCGTTCGTTCCCTACCGCAGGTACCCGTGCTCTGGAGTTTTGCAAATATCTCAGCATCCTTGAAGTAATTGCTCGTATTTGTCGTTTCTATGAGGGGCTTACCATGAATTTTTTCGTCCAAATGCCAATACCTCGTCGTTTGTTAACCAGATCGTTACAATTTCGCTAATGCAAGAAGCCTAGAAGACGCAGTTATCCTTGCTGTGTTTCTCAAATCAATAGCAACTTCCGTATGAATGACTATTTACAGCATTGCGCTACATCTTTCGATGATCTTGTAAAAAATAGTATTAATACTAGTGATGGTAACCATAGTAATAGTGACGATGATAATAATAAAGGCAGTAATAATAGTGATAATAATGATAATATTTTGCAAAATACTATTCGGCCCTGGTTATTGTCAAGCGTCAATTGTCAATTGTGAGCCGTCAATAACCTCAAAAGTGTCACTTATGTACCTGAGCTAACCTATGGCCTCGATTAGTTTGAGGGACGAACAGCTACATCATATTTTTTGCATGAGTTTCCTTCTTTGTTTTTCTTGTTCGTTAACAACAATGTCTGCAGTGTAACAAAAAGCATTTGACGAAATGGAGGGGAAGGTTGCAATCAGAATACATGTAAGCTCGTCTAAGCACGCGGATTTGGATGTGATCACTTGTATACAGATAATATAAAGTGGTGATTGAGTCTGAGCAAAGACGTTAATTCCAAGAATCTAATCGTTTCTTAGAAAGAATGCACAATCGTTTTGTTCCGTTTTTGCGCAATACCTAAGCTTCGGTGATATATTTATCTCTTGTGATGCGTCTCTATACTTCTGTCATCTGTTTAGAAATAAACTTTTTCTCATTCCTTTACCCTTTCTCATCCTCTTTTTCATCCCTTTATGATATCCTCGCCAGTGCCTCCTTGCCTCCTACTTAGAGAACCGTATGAGTTACTAATAGCCACCGTTACCTTACAAAAACCTTACAAATAAACGCAATTAAACAAAACTTGGAGGAAACCTAAAATCATAATAACTAGGAAGCTGAAGGGTGTCGGTCTGAGGTCGACTGCAATAACTAATTCTCATTTGGACACGGAGAAAACGTTGTAAGTAACTGTAAGTCTGGAGTTCTTATGCCACAAACTAAGGTGATCTTTGTGTTCTTTGAGCGAACAGAACCAGCGAGCATTGCAAGCACGTGGACAACTGGAGCCTTTACTGGTGTCTGTTGCAATATCTCGGCTTTAAGAAGGGTAACAGGAGATGCAGATATTCGTTGCTACTGTTATCGAACAATTTGCTCAAAGCTAATGCTGTTTCAGTCTTTCTAACTTGATATATTTAGTTCAATATGTTAGATCTAATAAATGTGCGCTCGTACTCTGAATCAACATTGCTTTGTCATTTTCAAACATTCAGATCACAAAACAACATCATATTTTGCAGTTTCAACAGAATACATTAAGTTCTTATCGCTACCGTTATTCTTACATTTTCTGAGCTCCTCATCGGTATTTCACTCTTCTTAGCAAACTTCTCCATTTTCGTGATTATCAGGCAAATTTTACTGTATGTGCGAAAACTTCAACTTCTGTTATTATTCACCTTTGGTAATGTTGGTAACCCAACTATAAGAAGAGCTTGTTAGAAAGCTCATTTGGTTGGGGTGTCTTAAAAGCTATCGGAAATTGCGTATTAGAAGCCATCTTACAGGAATAGCACAAAACATAGCGCAGTAATATCAAGTCAGCTAGATCAGGGATGAAGATCCACTGCAGATCCATAAGAGTTGTGGCACTGTTACGAAAGAAAACTGGATAATTAAGTAACACAAGAAATGAGCGGATATGTCTGTAGAAGCTTTGCCTACATATATTCGGCTACTATTCCTCACTGTACATCTTGATTTTTACCTTCACAAGAACTATTATTTCATCTTTAGATAAGGATTTTAAAGGAGGCACATACTACACTGTTCGGCAACATGCGCTGATGTGCAGATTACTAACGTTGAACTAAGGTCGCAGGTTTTTTTTAAAGAGGCTGATGCATCTATTACTACCCCATATCCCTCTCGGCATCATTATCAGTATGAATACGGCGACAATTGCTCCTCAACGTCGGCAGCATACGGTAGCGGTACGCCGACGGCTAGAACAAATGTTTGCGTTGTCGTACGTTTAATGACTGACAAGTGTTCATTAACTCGGCAGCACTAACACACTGAGATCACCAGCATTCATCCTCCTGCCATCGACCGGTGACCGATCCATTGAACCGGAGTTGATTCAGAATGCAAATTAGTTCTTTAGTGTTGCAAGCAACTCTTTAATGCAAACTTGTCTGCACCATGTGCCACAATAGTTGTGGTGCCTGATTTGAATCGTTGTCTGTAATTACGGACATTTGTCGTCTAAAACATGAACGTCGATTGGTTTTCGTACAGATTTACATCGGTACACTATTATTTACTGGTTCAATAACCTTGACCTTGCGATCTGAAAAGGCAAATGGTCACAGAAAAAAATGACTGGTTTGCTCCCACCTTTTTTTATTTGAAGTGAAAAGATTTAAAACGCATTGTTGTAGTTACTGCATGATCTAGCTGACACTCCAGATACCTTTCATTTTGCAGAAATCAAGTAGTTTTTTGTGGTCTTTTTTGTTTGAACTTTGATAATCAGTGCTGGGCAATAATGACCTACTTGGACGCTTCCTTATCTCCTCACCTGATAGAAGAACGCTCATACAACCAGTCAAGCCCATCAGCAACATCATCATAATGGTTTTCTTCTTTTTTCCTTTTCTTCCATTTCATCGTTATTAATTTCAAACCAGTTTTATCTCATTCGTGTTCCTCCCTCAGTTTCATAGGTAGGCATAGGTCACCTCTTTCCAACTTATTTTTGTCCATTTTTCCGTACCCCATTATTTTTTGTGAATGATGTTGGTGTTCTTCCTCATTTTGCCCTTTGCAGCAATAAACTTTCTTCTACATCAAATTTTTATCTTTTTTCCTTCTTCTCTTGAGAGAAGTCTCTTCACTGAATCGATTTCTAGGGAAGGTGATTTGCTGGTTTAAAGAGATACTAATGTTTTAAAAACATGCTTTTTTCGAAGCTTTGAACGTTTACTTCATAATGCCATGCAGCTTTTCACTACAATTTTTTTGTAATTGTCTGCGCCAATGTGTCTCTCAACTTTCACCTTTCCAAATTATGTGTTAAATCCAAGGGTACAAGGAGTGCAAATGAATAAGGTAAGCAAAGATTTTAAGTATTTGTAAGCTTCTCTTTACCTTGACGTAAGAATCTTTCAAAAAAGTATAGATTCAAATAGAAGAGAAAATGGAACTTTCTTCTCAAATCTGCTTAAACTTGAAAGTGCGCATGTGCAGCGGTGGTTAGAGATCTTCTACAATGCGCAGGTGATCGCTGTTTCGATTGCACACCCAGTTTCACCTAGCCTTCTTTCCTTCGGTTGTAAGCAAACTGTCACCGGATTTATCTTAAGGGATAGCAGTACTGATATGGTACATCGGTAGGTCACCGCGAACCATTGTGTAGAGCATATATGCATTCAATCACCTCTAACAACGTTTAATGACATCGAATTTATGGCGCATGCCTTAGGGATTGAAAAATGGCGAAGCTTTATTCTTTGTCCCATATCCTCTTTAAAGCAGTGCTTATCAACATGCAGTAATATTTCTGCCGCTTTGAACATCACACCTGTGAAAGCAGTTGAAGAAAGTTATCATTTCTAAAGTTAATCAATAAGTTGGCTGTGAGCTCTGGTAGGACTTACTGTTTTGTGAAGGAAGAACGTCGTTTGAAGGACAACGATGCGCGGTCAGAGGATGAGGCAAAGTTGCAGTCTCCTCTCCAGCCAGTTTCTCTTGCGCTGATGTCATCTTTGATTTCAGTAGTGACATGATTGACAGCTTGTTGTGCCAACACATCGCTCAAAAAAGTCGTTTTGTTCGGGACAGCATATCGGTTTGGCTATTTGGTCCCAAGTGTCATCGCGACACATAAATCTTTTCGGCTATAGCGAACTTCTTCGTCCACAAAAGTATTTTGCTTTGATGGGTTTCGAAACAGCGTCTTGAACGTTTCGTTTCTTATTCTCTCATTTTTAGCAGATTTTCCCTGGATCATCGTGCAATTCTTGCCCAGAATATAAAGATCATTATTTTCTTCCTTGTTCTGCCGTCGCTGGACTACAGTAGCCATCTTCTGGCTTATCAACACAGCGAATTTCTACACGATTATTTGAACTATGCAGATCCTAGCACTTTTTATTTTCGATCCGTTTCTTCGATTCATTATCCACGGAGGCCTTCGAACTTTTTTACGTGTGGTTTCAGCTGCTGCTTGGGGATATTTCCTTTGTCATGAATTTCGTTGAATACTGATCGCATAGATTCTCCTTGGGTCCGGGGTCGGCAGGGTAAGAGTGTTCCAATGGGGGTGTACAGAGTGAACCGCGTTTGGTGCCAATTTCCCGATTCCGGAAAATTACAAGCTTGGTGAGGTCAGAGTGAGGCGTTGAACCAGTACCGTGCTCGTGATGAACGGCGTAGTTACCAATGCGCTACCCGCCCCGTGACTAAAGTGCTATTTCAGGAACATGGAAACAACCTTTAAGGTGAATCGCTGCATATTTTCTTACAAATCCGTTTTCTGTTTAATTACTCTCTAATTAAATCACAATCTCCCCACTCAGTCAAATTAATAACAGATACCAGAGTCTAAGAATTTAAAAAATGTCACGAAAAAAACTGTCAAAAAGTGGAAAACGAATTCTGAAAAGTGCAATAGTTTCTTGAACATTCTCTAACTGTTGCAAGGGCCTCGTGTTGCAGTGAATAACACGAGAGCCCTGAAAAGGGTAGTCGGTGGTATGAATGTGGCCTAGGATCTAAGTTTTGCAAATATCTCACCATCGTAGTGGTTCACATTTCATTTTTCAAGTTGTTCACACTGCAATGACTTACTGTTGCTTCTAAGTGTCAAACTGCGATAAATATTTGAATTTTGTATTCGAATTTGAACTGTTTTGAATTAATTTTGAGCGAAGAGTTCATTCTCTGAAAGAGTCTTACAATCGAAGAAATTCGACATTTCCATGTGGAATCTCAACTAAGAATAAATCAATTTAGAGAATCATTGCCATCTAGCTAGTCCCGAGGTGGTTGGTATACCTTGTGTGATTAACTGTAGTGACCTAAGAAGGCTTAAGTGAGGCTATCTCGAAGATGGAAAGGAACGAATTTTTTTCGCACTGTTAATCTATCAGTCAAGTGAGAATGGTGCTGGGCTCATGCAATGTTTTATAAGGATGGCCCATCCAAGCATTCATGTAATCAACTCTACACCTTGTTCACTGTAATATTTCTTTATAATAGATGACCTCTTCTCAACGGTTTACCGCCTCATCATGGCTGGGAGGTATTCCTGGTTGTCGAACTGCGATGTACAGCAGAGGATTCGCGCTCCACCCGCAGGGTCTCACAAGCTGAGAAGAAGGAGTCCGGCGTTTCCATCAGGAAACCTAGCTAAGAGTTAACCAATACCAGAAACCGCCACCGTCCTGGTATCGAAGTCACATGGTGGTAAATCTCGCTCTGATCCACAAGGGCTGCGACTGCCCATGGTGGTGAAGACCTGGGGCAGACTTTGGCCAGGCCGTCCTCGTGATTCTAGGAAACCATAATGGATTAACCAGCAAATCTCAGAAAAATGATGATTATGCTGGGACCCTCACAACCAGTGAGGATGGGCCATTAAAGTATCAAATATCAAGTAATACATATCGTAATCCACTGCAGAGTCAAAGAATTGAGTCTAAAAATTTCCAGAAGGTTTTTAACAGCTGCAGTTTTACGTTTATGGCAAAACTTTAAAGTTAACCAGATTTTAATCTGCTTATCATTCGAGGAATTAAAGACGAAGCGACCTTTATTCTTATTAGATTTAATATTGTGTTTCTACGATTGAGTTCTTAAAAATTACTGACACAGAAAGGTCGCCAAATTAGAGTCGTTTTCAGTTCCTCATTCTTGCTTTAAACTGAAGCCTTTCATTCACTCATAGAACGTTAAGACGTTAATTTTAAGCATTAGTATATTGTACTCTCGATTTAGTACTACATTGTCGGAGGGATTTATGACTGTATAGGTGTAAAAGTTGAATAAAAAAAATTGCCTAGATTAGAATTAAATTGAATTAAAATTAAAATAAATTAAAAATAAAATAAATAAATCAAATGGCCAAATACAGTTCGCAATGTCTCCATTACTATTAGAACCAACTAATACAAAAGAACTTTGGACATTTGAACGCAAACATCTCCTTGCTTTAGTCGTCATTTCCTGACATTCTCTAGTAATTTTCTCTTCGACGAGCGTGTTTGAATCGTTCAGTTTGTCGACTGGTTTACTTTCTTCATCGCCGATTCTCTCACCAACAAGCTCTTTGTTGATAATTATCACTCACTGAGCTCAAAGGCTTTCATTCCTATTTCTTCGTTCGCTGCAGTTTCTCAATTTTGTTACGTAATAAAACCACGAAAGCAACGATGCGGTTAGTGATGAAATCCATTAGAAAACAAGCTGTGTTTCGGCTCTTCAATCGATTCAACAACGCCTTAGGGCTACTATTCCAAGACTCTAAAGAGAATGGACTCTACTAGCACTTTCTCTTTCTATTCTTCTCTAAAAAAAAAAAGGCGAAATTTACAAGTAGCAGCGGAAACAATATGCGATATGTTCGATTACTTTTGTAAGCAATTAATGTGAAGAAAACGAATCGAATGCAAGCAGGATCCATAGTATATCCGATGATAGGACACGTAAAATAATAAGGAAAATAAAGCTACATATATACGTACACATGTTTGTATATGTAGTGTCTGTGGCGCAGTAGTCGGAAGCGCCCTGCAATACACACGGTATCGATCCCGTCGAGCTTTCCATCCCTCCGGGGTCGGTAAATTGGTACCAGACTTGTCTGGGAAAAAATTATGCTCTGCTCCGCAGTCCAATTAGGAACGCTCCAGCCCGCCTATCTCAGGAGTCCTGGAGGAATTGCTCGACTAGCATTCTACGACATTCGAGATGAAATGAAAATCCTCAAGCAACAACCGAAGCCACACGTAAAGTTGGAAGATCTTCGTAAATGATGGAGGCGAGAAAACGATTTGAATGCGAGCAGTACTGGGATCAACATAGTAGACGTAAATATGGGTGAAATAAAATAAAATAAAGAAATAAACAAGTGCAATGACGGGTGCGTGTTGCACAGTGTTTAGAGGTATCCTGCAATAAGCATTTGGTCGTTTTCAGATTTCAATTTCTGACCAAGCCAATTCCTCCAACTTTCCGAGGTCAGAAAACCAATGTCAGGCTAGTTTGGAAAGGCAGAAGCATGAACTCAAAACCATTAGCCGTTTAAATTCATTGATTAGGCCAAACACGCAATCACTCGTTCTTACGTCGCCCTATGAACTCCGTTGTTTGGGGCATCCGTAATGGTATTGACGAACGTCCAATCTTTATCCTTGTACTATGTTTTGAGAAATCTTGATATGGTTAGCCTTTTTATCTGATACGAGAAAAATATGCGAAGTCCTCAATTCCCGTAGGGATGGCTGCCGATGTCGTTCTGACAGGCGCTCAAATCTTCTGATAATGCATCAAGTTGTTACATCGTGCTTCTCTCGTAGTGCTCGATTTTCGAGTTTCTGTTTCTCTTATTAAATTTTTCGTACTAAGTTGTAAGTCATAGTGGCGGTAAGGTTTCAGGAAGACGTACGTCTCGGTAGGAAGGCTACTCTGTAGAAGAATGCGCATTGCGTTGTTGCTTTTAAGCAGCGCATGCGCTGTGTTCACCATCAATGACGGCTTAACGGACGTGATACAGGAGACGATACGGTATATGTTGGGTTTCAGTCATATGCCAAATGGTAAGTTATGCTCTAGAGCATAGCATTAAGCCGTGGAATGTTAATGAATGTATTTTCTTTGTGGTAGAATGCTGTAATTATGTGGAGGATTACCAGCAAGATGTTTCAAAGCAGAGATCGGTCGCTACTTGGAAAAGTTAGAAATGTAAAGAAGAAAAGAAGGGCGAAAAAGGATATCTAATAAAAAAGAACGAGAAGACATTAGTTGCTATGAGTACACTAAAAATCGCTCCATGGAATCAACTAGTTTCGCTGAGAATCTTAGGAGACTAGAGTTTCTGTGAAATGAGCAATGCAGTACAAATAAATAAATAAACTGATTTTTTCGAGGTTTACACTGAAAACTATTTTCGTCAAACGAAGAATGTTATGAAATACAATGTAAATCAATTTAATGAATGTCGAAATTATAGAGGAAGAGTGCAAAGGAATTATGATGAAGAAGATGAAAAAGTGGTTGTAAAATAGAACGAGGAGTGAAAATGAGGTGCTGGAAAAGAGAACGGGAGAGAGAAAGAGACGGAGGGAGAAAGAAAGAGAGGAAAGAGAGAATGGTCGTGATGGACTAACAGTGGTGGAGGCAAGAAGCATGGAGATGAAGTATAAAGTTTTAGACGAAATCGGAGGAAATCTCCTGCGAAGCAGATGCTTCTCGTGAAAATCTGATGCGGTAAGAATCCAATAATGTGAAGTGTAGAACTGTGATAGTAGGAAGAAATTTTGCGGGTGAGTTCGAGGTTTTGGTGGATATCAGCGAGCTGCCCAAGGAAGTTAGTACTCCTTAAAGCCTGGTGAGGTAGGAATATGGTGCGATGAATTATTAGATTTGAATCTTTCCATTATGTTCCTTTAACAAAAAATATTTTTTGACTTATTCGTAGTACAATATAAAAATGCTTGTTTAGAGAACACCAAAGTGCCATTTCGTGTTTCTCACAGAAATGCCGCAACAATGCAAGCTATCTACGATACCTTTGTGGAAGACGATGGCTCAGATGATGGAAATGTCGTCCGTGCCATCGATCCCGCAATAGGTAAATTGAGAATCATTCTTTCATTTGTTTCGTTGCCTGATTAGTTACGTAATATAAATGGAAGTGTGCGTTAAGATATCAGCTTTATACCAGCGCCGATCTTTATTGAACTTCGGAATAGATAATCGTTATCTTCACTTATTTATACGCTTGCAACAGGTTGTTGAATTCTGGCTAACGTTTTGTTGTTTACGCATTCTTCACGATGATATGAGTCCAGTGTTTCCAGCAGTGGTTTCCTCTTTCGATATGGCTTTTTGTGCTCATCACATCGTATTGAAAAGAACACAAGCGCGCAAAACTCTCCAGGCATTCTGGATTAACTCCAGAAATCCGAAAATGAACCGCAGGGAAGAATGCCTCATTATCACGCGTGATATAGGGCAGTAGACTGCTATTCTGATGGGAGGGGCACATTATACTCCCATGTGATTTCTGTGCGGTTGGTCTTCACGCGACATACTTAGTGGAAACCTCATAGAAAGCGGTGACTATGCAAAACTGTGTTCAATGTGATTGAAATCTTGGTTTAGAGCTTCTTTGTTTGATTATGGAGGTGTCTGGCCGAGTAGATTGCTATCAACTTGACTTTTGCAGACTCTGAGGAAGGCGAAATCCTCCGAAACGTCAGCTTATTCGTGAATAAAGAATAATAACACCTCACGTTTGCTCAACAAAAATACGAAGAATTACATCGTATTGAATCGAACAGAATGGAGCACCGCAGAAACGAAGTGGTGTTACCCAACACTGCCTCTTTTATGCAGGACTTTATCCGCGCTCAAGTGGCCTGCCTTACGCGGCGGTTCTCCAGGATGCCGGACAGGCGGTTATCAATATCGAACCGAAAAAAAAAATTCACTCACCAAGACGAGTGCGAAAACCAGCCCTGCAAGAAGAAATATCAGCTTTAATTTTGGACAAATAGTTTTCGAATTGTGCAGCGAAAGCAAACCTGAATTTCAATGTGAAAAAATGTTACTGCTTTTGTACTAATTCTTTGTCTTCAGGAAAGTTGGATGGTCACGAAATGCTAATCTTTGACATATCTGGATTTGAGAAAGAACAGGTACTGTAGACATTCTGTTATTGATTTTATGAAAAAGGACGTAAAGTGTTCTGCTTCTCAATCGAGAAGAAAATTCATAAAACGCAGAAAAAGCACAGGCATAGCACAAAACATAATTTGGTAAGGTAATCTCTTTGCAAGGGGCGGATAACACAATTGTAGTAATGTCCGTCATCACGGGCATGGTGTTAGTTCGATTCCGCTCTGAGCCAACAAAGTCTTTCATCTCTCCGGTGTCGGAAACTTGATCCCGGATTTGCCTGGGAAAAAAATCATTCTCTTCAATCCAATTGGAAATGCTCCAGCACGGTTATCCCAAAACTCCAAGGATAAATGCTCGGCCACCATTCTACGACATTCCAAATGAAATGAAAATCGTCAAGTAGTAGCCGAAGCCACACGTAAACCTTCTTCATGGATGGGGGCGCGATGAGACAAATCGAATGCGAGCAGTACTGGGATTCGCACAGTATATGTTAGGACGGGCCATATAATGTTTAAAAAAATCTTTTTGAAAGATCTCTTCGGAAAATATGAGCCTTTATGACGCCAATATTCAACAAAAGACATCAAGTATTAAAGGCAGAAATATTTTCTTAAGATCAGAAATCATGTTGCGGCTAAAATAAAGCTAGCAGGAAACACTTGCATACCGGGACCTTCAAGCATTTCTTCAATTCCCGATTTCAAACATTCAATCACGTTGTCCCTTAACGAAGGATTTTCCATTAGCAGATTACCATCAATCTAAATTGTATTGGGTCTCAGTTGAAATCACTTGGTCAACTTGAAAAAAGCTATGTAAGGTTTCCAAAAAAACAGCTCGCAAGAACATTCTTCAGATTATGCGTGGCGAGCTGCATTTTTACCTACGTCGCCGTGACGCGTCGAAATCCGGAAGCGCGCGACAACTGCAAGCGAAATCGCTCTGCCTTAACGAGTACTGTAACGAAAGTCAGGCGTTGGAGATGATAGTGGTGAGATGGCGTATTTTGCAAGAATGAAAACCAGTAACGCATTCAATGAGTTCAGATCTCTACAGAGAAAGTGGTATGGGACGTGACGAAACCTCTTGCTGAGGCAAACGCTCTGGCTTCGAATCAGCTCGTTATTCGGGTGAATTTTGGTGTATTTAAACCTATTTTGGTAAAATAGAGTTATATATATATATATACTAGCTGAAAGACACGCGAAACGAAGGTCTCGCATGGTGTGGTGGTGAGCACGTTACTCCCCGGAAAGGACAATAGTGCGTTCGTTTCCACCACAGATACCTGCGGAGTTTTGTAAATATCCCAGCATAATTGTGGTTGTTTCACAAACAATGCCCTGCCGTGAAAGCTTGTAAAAAGGGTAGTAAATATAAAGTCAACATTATATATACATATATTTTTGATGAGCTTGCATGAGGTTGATAAATAATCTTCATCCGGCTGAAGTTTCCACGTCTACGTCCTTATTAGGGATGTCTTAGATCGTCTTTAACGGTTCTGATAAAAACGAAGACGTCGGAACGTTAGCCGGATAAAGATTATTTATCAAACTAGTTTAAGTTCATCAAAGAAAGAATGCTTATTGATTATTCGTGCTGAGGTTGAAGGGAAATCGGTTTTGAAATATTATTATGAAAGTTAGGGGCGCGTGGCACGTCGTCTTGCTTTGCTTGTTTGTAATTGCAGAAGAATAGATTTCGTAGTGTCCAGATTTCCTTGAACAAATCACGATAGCAAATGCTGTCATCCTGTGTTCATTTACGAATATTCGTTCGGATCATAACAGACGAAGAGGAGCAGACTTGTATCCATAGAGAACCACACCGATAGCATTTATGTGTTAGTTGTTTCTAGATCTCTCGTCGTGATGTCCGAATGCGTCGCTATGTTGAAATCGTAAGAAAGTGCTCACCATTTCTATTGGTTTTTTCCCGTGCGGAAAACATTGTTGATACTGCAGTGGTACGAAAACATGTGGAAAGCACAAGAAGAAAAAGACATGAACTTGGTGAGGAGATTAAGATTACATAGAAATGAACACAGCTTAAATCCACTATTTTTAAATCGGCGTAGAAAAATAGCAATTTGACATGATATTCATTCATCTAAATAAGAACTATTTAGGTGATTTCCTTGATTTTTCTCTATTGAAAGTCGGGAAACAGTTCCACTTGATGAGCATCAAACAACTGCATAGAACTCTAGGAATTTTCTTATGCAAAGCTAATTTTAACGTTTGTGAATGTTAGCCTCGTCGAACTTTTGACATTTAGTTGTCCGAGTGTATTCCATAAATATCACGAAGCTTGTGATTTCGTTTGAGGAAATAATTCGTATAAGTCGGCCACAGAATCGACATCGCAGTCTACACAATCTGCAACAGAAGCACGCTTGGATAACATGAAGTCCTTCAGGGAATTCATCCGGGAGAACAAACCGTCGTCAAAGAAGATGAAGGTATGCACTTAACTTCATGTCAATGAATGGTTAATCTCCATTGACGCATCTAATTTTTTGCAGTTAACCAAAAAAAAGCATACAGACAAAGCTCACTGTAAAACGAATCATAGATTATTATCAACTTATGGTTTCAAGGAATTACTAATAAGTCCGAATGATTTTTAAGGCGTTTTTCGACGTGTTTAAATATGAAATCACCGTAAATCACCGTACCCACACCAAAATGAAGCTATGGTAGAAAGTTGGTTGCTTTCAAGATTGGCTCTCTACACCTCTCACCACGGCCACCACTTACCGTAGTAAGCGAAACGGGTAATGGTAATCAGAACGACCAAGGCTTTATCTTTACCGCTATCAGTTTTCTCGTTATCTTTTACCATAAGGATAACTGTCCACCACATGAATTGCTGTTGTGATGGAAACGGGCCATACTTAGTTCCATTTGCATATATTTACAAAATTTCGACTAATCGTGCCATGCCTTGTACCGTAAGACATCAAAAAACGTCTATTTCTCATGGATGTTGGACAACGGTGATGGCGAAGGTTGTGCTACGTCCGCATCAACACGATGTCGTCACATAGAGTTGTATTAATGGTTAATAAATATCTCTCTTAGGTCTCTAAGCTGAAGCCAGAGTGATCATAAACTGTCTTAATAGCAATCTTAACCCTTTTATTTACTGAAAAAGTGTTCTTATTAGATGAACGCCTTGATTATGGAATGACCCTAATCAGTGGAAGGTTTCGTATTAAAGTTGGTGAAAAGGCAACAATCTGTTGTAGTTCGACGTTAGCATCGACAACACTAAAATAAGCGAGCCTATACGAAAAAGAGTATAAGGAAAGTTCAAACATAAAGGCTCTTCACTACCAACAAGAAGACGATCTAAATTTAACCCTTTTTATTTACTGCCTTTTTCTTTTTAATGGCAAGGTATATTGCAAAATATAACTCGTATATCAATCCCGTTGACGGGTGATTGCTGATGGCAAAAGACCAATAGAACTAACTGAGAGACAGGCAAGACGAAGGGCCCGGATGGTGTGGTGCTGAAGTGCGCTGCTCTCTGGTAAGGACAATAGCGCGCGTTCGTTCCCCACCGCATACACCTGCGGTCCGGAGTTTTGCAAATATCTCAGCATTATATACGTGTCTTTTCGGACGTCTGCTTTACTGTTAAAATATTTTTAAACAAAGGTGGTTATCTAATTAGTTCATCATACACAAGAAAATGATGGAAGACAAGTAGCATTTTCGAAGCTTTCGAACGAACAAATCAGCCATGTAAACTCAAGGAAAAGGAAAAAAAGGAAAAGCGTCGTTTTCTTGTTCAGCAATCGCGAGGTTTTTAAACAGCATACATTTACCTCCATAGAAAGACACAATACAATACAACGCTAGCTGACGTTTCGGCAGTATCGCCTTCTTCAGAGCCTGGAAGGGTATACTGATATACAATCTACTAGGCCAAACGCTTCAATAACACTTACAAAAAGAAGAAAAATTCTACGGTTATTACATGATCGACAGCTTCTCGAAAAACTCATCGCTTTTTACGTGACTTCCAGTGAGGAAGATTAGAACAGCTGATTATAGTTGAGTATGATTGACGACTGAGCCATCCCACATCAAAAATCGATGCGAACGTACGGGATCAGGTCGCGTATGACCTCCGGGCATTCATCCCTGCTATTCATTGTAGGGTTTTTGGCATTGATCCAAGCCAATGAGGAAGTTTAGAACAGCTGATTATAGTCGCATATGGTTGACGACTGCACCATCCCACATCAAAAATCGATGCGAACAGGGATCAGGTCGCGTATGACCTCCGGGCATTCATCCCTGCTATTCATTGTAGGGTTTTTGGCATTTATCCAAAAAGCCTCAAGAAGTTTCCTCGCTGGTGTTTTAGTGCATGTCTCCTGTGCAAGGATATGGACTTTAACATCAAAATCGTCTCCGCTATGGTTTTGTATCCTATGCGTGCCTAGTGGGGTGCTTTTCGTTTGCCATCTAGGTGTTCTTTTATACGGATACACATAGGTCTGCCCGTTTCGCCAATATATTCATCTCCGGAATTATTGCAAGAGATCAGGTATATCGTACCTGCACTCATGCAGTCACCGTCCCTGCCGTAAGGGCAAATTACGCAATTTGTTGTTTCACACAGACGGTCATACAGGTGGTTGCGAACTAATTGGCGACGTAGAGTAGTCGGTGGTGTTTCAACTATCGCTACCGATTCCTCTAGATCTGCCCTTCTTAAGCATCATTTTATAGCTGCGCTTACTTCATCGCTTATAAAAGGCAACATAAACGGGATTTTGTTTTGGCCAAGCGTTTCGCGTGGGCGCGTCGTTCTCCTTGTAAACTTATCTCGTGGGGTTACTATTTCGTAGCCATTGGAGATGGCTATTTGCCGAGCCAAGTCGCGCGATTCTTCCTTTAGTTCCCTAGTAGTGCAAAATTCATATTCCAATGCCGAAGTTAATAGAAAGTCGATCTTGAGAACTATTTCAGGGAAAAGGAGAAAACTTATGAAACCATATAATTCTTAACCACAGGCTTTGCAGGCTTGCGCTGGTTACCAAAAATGACGAACCTTTTTAGCTAAAATGCGACAATAACCAAAGAGGAAAGATATCAAAGGCCTAGGAGGTGTTTTGTAGCGAAAATAAGACGAATTTTAAAAAAAAGAAAAGGAAGTGCGGATTCGACTAGGTGCGATTTCACGATAGAGCTGCTTCCTCTTCGAGTAATTTCCAAAACAGTTCAGAGACGATGAAAAAGTGAAAAAGGTTTCGCGTAGACATAGTTTATGTAGTTTAGTTAATAAAAATGAGAAAAGTTTTGTAGCAAATACATTCGGTAACGCAAACACCGAAACAGAACTTAAAAACCTTTGCAGGTTCGAGGAGGTCGAAATAAATCGTATAAAGACGACATCTGGCACGGTTTTGGTGAAGAAGAAGAACCGGTCGAGAAAGTAGGAAAGCGACTTCCGATGTCAAACGACATTCGCGTTGTACTGCAAGAGGCTGAGGAAGAAGACGCGGTCAGGCTTTGTTGTTTTCCAAACACACTATATGCCTATCAAAGTTCGTTTCTATGATGACTCCGAAAAGCATAAACTAAGGTTTTCAAATACCGTAAAATCGGATTTGCACCGTTCACTAAAATTTTCTAAGGTCGTCTTGTTTTCAGAGATGTCAAAAACACGTTACGCTCATAAATATGAAAGTTCTGGGCTGGGAAAAGTGGATTATCGCTCCACCAACGTTCGAAGCCGGATTCTGCTCAGGAAAATGTCCAAATCCACTTCCAAAGGTTTGATTAACAATTTATGAGCCCTTCCACTCTTACGGTACTATAGCATGCTATTCAAAAAAATTCGGTGTGTTCCCTAAGAAAGCAAATTCGGAGTGTTCAGGAAATGCATCCGTCGAACCATGCGTTACTGCAAAGCTTGCTACACTCGTCGACTGTGCCAGCCGTGTGTTGTTCACCGGAGCATATGCGTTCAATGACTTTGTTCTATCGTGACGAACTCGGTCGTTCGACCATTAAGAACTTTGAGAACATGATCGTCGAGTCGTGCACCTGCCAATAGTAGCATGCATCTGTCCCTAGGCGTGTTCTGGAGCACCAAATATCTGCTAGACTTATCCACAATCCACCCACTTCAACTTCACCTTACTACATTGTTGCATTGTACTTGGAAAAGTATGTCATCTTTGTGGATATGAGCTACATCGTCCTTGTTTTGTTGATTCTCGTTTTGTAGTTTGATCGCTCTGATATACGACCTCGATGAAATTCTCGCGTAGCTTTAATACTGTGGCTGGTAGCAGACCGAATAATGTGCATAACTAGCTGATACTTCTTCAAACAATCTACTGTATGTATTTTAAACTACAGTAACCGCTCCTAGTGTGAAAATCCTCAGAATGACTTCTTTCTTAGACAGCCCTCATGAACGGACTCTGTTATGACTCGCCAGCGTATTCTTGTTATAATTGTGTTCACCTTTTACAATGCAAGATATTGCCTACTTTCCGTTTAATTAACCCCAATTACTCAAGGAGGATTTGATCTTAACCAATATTCTAGCGTTTTCTTACATGTTTCCTTTCTCCTCTAACTGCCCAACTATTTCTTGCCTTTCTACTCATTGACGCAAGAAAATGTGCTGCCTATTGGTCGGAACATGTCAGTTGGTTTGAAAAATGCATGTATAAAGCTGAATCCAATTTGTTTCGTCGTTCTAGCTAGGAAACACTTACTAACCGCTTACGAAAAGCATTTGAGAGAAAATGTTATTTTGAGCAAAAGTAATAGAAGTTCCTGAAATAGACAAACTGAATTTTATATATAAATCAGTAGTAATGGTTGGATATGTTGAAGATAAGCATCTGGCTTTCTAAGTCTACCTGATGAACGGCTTGGCTTCAGAGCTGACTCCATGACCACTCTTTGAACTCTAGATATCCTTTGCATTAGCGTACGTATCAGAAATCATGTAGGCAACATGAAGTCATTTAGCACTATAGTATACGAGCACCTAGAGTTGATTTGCACCAGGACTATCCAATATCATACAATTGAGACCAGAACTTGGAGGCTCCGACACACATCGGTAGCCATTGGCGGAAAAAGTTTCCGTGACCTAGTGTTAGGAATTCGTTGACACATAAACTGTCTAAATAATAACTGATGGATGAGAGCCGTTAGCGAAGTAAGCATACGCTATGTTAAGCGCACAGAAAGAAGATCACTGTCCCGATGGTCAGAATTCCTAGCGAGAAAAATTAGAAAAGAAAATGTAAAAGACTTCGGCTTCTTAGGTCAGGCATATTCCACCTAAGTAATTTTACTAACATTTAAATGCTTCAAAATGTGGAATAGTAAATGAGTCCTAAGCCTTCTATGTATCTGGAAAACTAAGCGTGTAGGCCTAATTCTCTCGCTGATGTCGATATGGGCCATTTAAAAAGAACTGAATTCTCACACTCTTTTATCGAGATTCATCAACAACTGAACTGCAGCATTTGCACAAGAACACAGCACATGATTTTCATTAAGCTGAAAAACAGTACAACCAATACTTACCAAAACAAATTCTGTAGATACTTGGTGCTTGATGCTTGAACGGCCCGTCCTCATTGGACCAAAGCACGCCCCAGGTCTTCACCACCACAGGCAGTTGTAGCCCCTGTGGAACAGAGAAAAATTTGCCACCATGCGACTTTGATACTAGGACGGTGGTGGGTCCCGGTATTGGTTTACTCTTACCTAGGCATCCTGATGGAAACGCCCGACTTCTTTCCAGCTTGGGAGACCCTGTCCGGGGACGAATTCCCTCGCTGTACATCGCAGTCCGACACCCGGGAACACCTCCGGGTCACAATGAGGCGACAAGCCGTTGGGAGGAATGAGACAATAAAGGAATAAAGGAAGAAGCTCTCGGCGATCATCAGTGCCTGATGGAACAACTAAGACACTGTTTTAAGAGAGTCATTAGTTGCGCAATCGACAAGCCGTGCGTTTTATTTACTCTACTGTCGATACATAGACGTCGTCTGTTCCACACGGGAACAGATGGATGAGTGCTTTGAATTGATTTGTTAAACCGACAGTCAGAGTATATAAAATTTACACGAGAAAAACCAACCAAGAACTGGCTTCCATTCTTAAACATCCAAATAAAGCTCTCAGCAAGTGGCTATGTAACAAAATGGTATCGCAAGCCAAGTAGTAAAAACATTCTAGTCCACTGCCTCTCCTTTCATCCCTCACACACGAAAAAAGCACTTATCAAAAATATGTATCGTACGGCTAAAAAAGTGTGCACAGGAGAAGAGGAAAAAAGGGAATCGCGAAACCTGGCACGAAAAATTGCCATTTCCAATGGCTACGAAGTAGAAGCCACTCGGGTTAGAGGAAACGTTGGGTAGTTTCCCAAAATAATATTTCAGACGCAAGTAGGATCCCCTCTAAGCTGCCCTTCATATCAAATGAAGTAAGTCACGCCATTAACAAGTGCTTAAGAAAAAAAGGTCTAGAAAATTATGTAACGATTATTGACATCCCACCCAATACCCTACGCCGCCAGTTAGTTCGAAACCGTCTCTATGATCGTTTGTGCAGCTCAGAAGACTGTATGATCTGTCCTAACGGGAGAGACGGGGATTGCATGAGTTTAGGTATAATATACTTGATCTCATGTAATGCATGCGGCGAGGAATATATCGGGGAAGCGGGTAGGCCACTTTGTGTCCGCATAAAAGAACATCTAGATGGAAAAGCTAAAATCCGTTTAAACACCCTTCTAGGTACGCATAGGGCACAAAAGCACAACGGCGATGATTTTGGAGTGAATGTGCGGATCCGAGCGCAGGAATCGGAAACATCAACGCGCAAAACTCCTGAGGCGTTTTGGATAAATTTCAAAAATCCAAAGATGAACCGGAAGGACGAATGCCTCACTATCACGCGTGACCTGGCGCCCTATTTGGAAATGATATTTTTACCCCGGGGTGTGTCTTGCTCGCGTGAACTACGTGTGGGCCAGTCCCGCACGTAACATCACGGTGAGTGGCCTTTCTGTTAAATATGTCGTCTATTTGAAAGTTTGGTCTTCATTAATACTTTAACATTTCTTTTCCACCGAATAATAAAAATATTCTAATATAAAATACGTCTAGGCTCTGAGGAAGGCGAAGTCCCCGAAACTTCAGCTATCGATTAATAACATCAAAAACAACGACAACGACAACGAAGACCTGTACCAACCTCGCGTCAGCTTAAGAAGATCAGTCTATAAGATCACATAAATAAATATATCAACTATCTATGTCGAGGTTTATAGAAAGTCGGTCTTTCGAGCCGTCTATCAACTCAGTCGTTTAAAATCTCGACTTTTCATATCACTTTTTCTCATTTACAGAGATCAAAAAGGAAGCATGTAACTCGACGGTTGCAGGTACCCTGCAACAATGCAGCTACTTTGATCTAACGGCCCCGACTCACCGAACCCTACAACGTTCCGGATGGGCAAATCGGTGTTAGACAGGTCTAGGAGAATAGCAACACTGACGTGACACATTGCTAGCTCACCGCGAGTTGTTGGGATAGACCAGATAGGCACATTTAACGATGCTTAGTGAAGTCTGACCGGGCCGCATGGCCCGTCTCTTAGAGATTAATCAACGTAGAATGCCTTAGCGTTTATCTATATCCTGTATTCATTTAATTAAGTATTTAGATCACCGTCTTCAAAGGCCCGTTACATGAAGTCCTTGTTTGGTGAAGTGAGAGAGGTCATATTTGCATCGCCTGCAGAGTAAACCTCTGTTATGGTCTTTATTTAGGACGTTAAGTGTCTGTTAAGCATCGTTTTTCAGCAACTCCGAAATAGACGCCTAGAGCTTCACACCATAGTAAACTTGCCGATCGTTCTGAACAACAGGGAAATATGCTTTCTTATAACACGGATCTTCCATAGACAGCAGCACTTTTGCAATGGCTGCAAATTTTGCTTCCAACTGAGCGGCATTGTAAAAAGTCAAATCCATCTTTAAAATAGATGTAGTTAAGTGAGCAGCTGTTTTCGGAAATCCTCCTTTGGTGAACTTGCATGAGGTTGATAAAGATATTTATTTTCGGCTAACCTTTCGACGTCTTCTTCTTCATCAGACTCGACGATCCGAGCCGATAATCCACCGCTCTTCTTCGTCTCGATGTGGCGGCTTTTCCTTCGTGTCGAGTCAGATCTTCCTCTAGGGGTCATCTCCTCGAATAGTTAATTAGTTAAGAAAATAAGTTAATTTTGTCGAACTGTCACAGCCATCAGCCATCAGCATCCTGCATAAAAAGGCACCATCGAGTGAGTATGCCCCATTCGAGAGATAATCCGCTGAAGAAGACCTGACTCGACACGAAGTCGAAGCCGCCACATCGAGACGAAGAAAAAGCGCGGACCATCGGCTCGGATCGTAGGCTGTGGTGAAGACGAAGGCGTCAAAACGTAAGCCGAAAATAAATATCTTTATCATCATCAAAGTGTAAGGTCATCAAAGAAAGCATACATGTTGTTTGGTAAAACCAAGCTTAAAGGAAAGTCGGTTTTAAAATATTGTTTTCGAAACACTCATGTCTTTTGAGCACGATTTGCCACACATTGCTGCGTTTAAATATAAATGAAAAGGCCATCAGTGGCCGTTGAGAAAAAAATTTTATAGGATCGAAATTTCTACAGGCGATTTTACTTAATCTCCTTTTGTAAGCCATGCATCATTATTTGTACACTATAGGTAAAGTAAGGACAGCAAAAATCTGAGAAATGTGTCAACTGCGGTCAAAACGTTGAGAAGTGAGATGGCCTATGACTGATTTCTTTGAACGCACAGAGGTCCAAACTTGTCCCCTCATACACCTTCGGAACTCCGCCAGCTTCTTGCTTTTGCGACAAAAAATCTCTACAAGATTGAAACCAACAAGGTACGGTAGCGCGGAATGGAGAAAGTGTACTAGATACCCGTGGCTACCACGGCTAGTTGCTGAATTACTGACCCAAAGGTCAGGTCCTATCGATAAAGAGCTGCAAGAAGCACTTAACCTATATTCAGAGAACTTTTCGAATACGATTCTATTGAACCCGAAAAAAATCAGGAACTTGACGATAAATAATAGCACAAAAGATGCATAGCTCATATTTTACTCAAAAATAGCCCTCAAAAAACTGTACAATGCCCGTCGGATCAATAGCAAATTGAAAAATTTCAAAGTCACAATCGATTCATAGCAAACATGTACATACGAAGACGAGAAATATACAAATACCTTTTAAATATACATGTAAACCACCCGAAATATATAACGGTAAAGAGTTCACGGGAGATCTCTTAGGTGACACTTGATCTGCAAGATTTGGCCGAAACCAAAAATAATCACTACTCAACTAAAAAAAAAGATGAAGAGTATATACATGACTGCCGAAAATTCGGTCACTTGAAACCAAATGCGCATAGTGAAAGAAAACCCAATCATCGGGATCAAGCGTCGATGTGCTGGCTGGTTGAGAATGTTTTACAAGCGGCCGTTTCAAAGGTAGACATTATAGAAATGAAGCAACTTTCCTGCATTTGGACCAATTTGCCCAAATGCAAGTTATACCGAAACTTTTAGCTCTCGTGTCGTTTCTTGACTGTCATTTGATTGGATGTAAGGCAGCAAAAGGCGAGAAGGTGACCAAATCTTTGACACTACAAAATTAATATAAAATAGAAAATATTACATTAATGATTCAATTTGAGTGTCCGTTGTATTTTTATGGTTCGCACCTAATCGTTTCATTGTGACAAATTTGATTGATTTGTTGGTGATGTATATGCACAACAACAGCAATATGGCATAAATGAATATTGGCAACACGACATATAACATTGGGCTGACAAAAATCCAGAAATCCGGATATGTGGATCGGAAATTCTGGATCAGTAGCATGTATGTTGATAAATCAGCATAGCTACCAAGAGAAATCTGAAACATGAATGGATCCATCGTCATTCGAATCTCTCGTCTAATATGTCTACACATCTCATTTGTCTATACGCGTAGCTGCATGGAGGACGTCTAGCGTGTCTAAGTGTCCTCCACTACATTTGTTATTGTTGGTTCTATCCCGTACCAGGAATCATAAAATCATACACCCTTACGGTATAGCCAAACGGGTAGCGAAACTCTTTGGCAGGATAATTACACTTGTTTGATACGACCCCGTGAGCGACTACAAATCCTGTATAGAGTAAATAAATATGCGTTCAATCATCTCTGCAATGTCATGAATGGAGACGACTGCAGGACGCATAACAAAGGGATTCACCAACGCTGAATGCACTTCACGCGTTGTACTTCACTACAAATGTACTAGGCGTATAAATACAGTAATCTGTCACAAAACCGAAAACGGTAATGTGATTACCTGTGAAAGCATGAACGGTACTAATAGAGTTGCGTTATTTGTATAATTTCCTGCCAATGCCAGAAAACACGGCAGAAGCTGAGCAACACGACATGCCGTCAAAATCACGAAGCGTGGTTCACGAAACCAGTTCGGCGACGCTGTTGCCAATATCAGACCTGCAAAATGGTATGTAGTAATAGTGCAGCAATCATCTTACCTATGAAATCACCCATATATCAGAATGATAAGAATGATAAATGATTCTATGTGATAACGGGTAGAGCTAGCCGTCACGCCTCATTGGTCTATCCATGACCAAATTAACACACATAAAAGACAAGCATAATGTCAAAACATTACTAACCTACACTAATCTCTTGTATTAACGCTATTGTTATCATATTCGAAAGATATTTAGCCGACACACCACCACGACAAAAGCGATACCTGGCTGTAGAGTGGGAGTCGGGCTGAAAAAGTAATATTTATTTTGATAAAGTGAAAATAATCGTAAAGGGAGGTTTAGGATAATATCTCAGCAAGATCTATATCGTGTCCTATAGCGTTTACTGGAAGAATTTTTTGAAATTGATGACACGAAGAGCATTTTAGTATTGGTGATGGCTAGTGGATTACTACTAACGACTACTACGATTCAACACATTCCCTCAATGGGTAGACTTGACAGGAAGTCTTTCAAAGTCTGCTTCATAGTGCCGCGCTATTTGTAATGTAATATGCAGTACAAAGCTGCACCTGCATTTATTTCATGCTTAGATAACTTCATCTTCGAAGACTAGTTCCCTTCTAGGCCTTAAGAGTTGCTTACTTTATTGTTGCATGAAAGAAGCTGCTGATTGGGATCCGATGCAGTAGATAGATTATTTTTCTCATTGAGGATATCTCGATCCTAAACAATACAGTATTTCAGCAAAAATAAAGTAAAAAGTTACTTTTGAACACGAGAGATTTTTTGCGACCAAATGGACCGAATATCACGTGCATGTGCCTTCATGCGTGCGTTCTGCTCATTACGAACAACATTACGCAATAGAAAAAGTTTTGTTCTAAAGACGGAGAAAAAATGACATAAATACGATCACATTCTTAAAATTTTGAAAACACGAATATTTATTTACCTTTGGACGAATATACCAATGAAATCGTCTCGGCTTATAGGTATGAGGAATCGAATCGCTTTTTTCCATGTTTCGCTCTGTATCTGAGAAGTACGGTAGAAAAAAAGTACGAATAATTCATATAAAAGAATACCAACAATAAAAAACGAATCAGAACACTCATATAGATTTCCAAAACATTATTTACTGTACTGCCTGAAGGAAACCAAAGAACACGACGAATGCGGTTTCTTACAGATCCTCACGACTGGATTCGCCTAGTCAACTAAAAAAAACATGGCACCATCGATTTCCCCAGAAATTTCAAGATTGTTTAGCAGAGAAAATGATAGTAGAGCACTATTACACTATAGTGAAAATGATTACACAGGTGAAACACGAGTGGAAACGAGTCGAGAGCATGCGTATGACTTGATAGCATACGGCTCCATGACTTGTACGAGCTGCCGCGCTTCAACTCAACGCTTGCTCTCAGAGATTGCCAGAACATCAGCGAAACTGTTTAAAACTTCTTTCAAGCTTATTGTCATGTGTTCGCCAGCTGATGATCAAAATCATTTGAAGTATAAGGAAGTCTCTGAAACGCGTTGGAAGTCAACCAAGTGACGGAAGTTTCTCCGGGTTGAAAGCGTTATCGTAATACAAAAAAGTTAAAAACATGATTAGCAATATTTCCTTTTTTCCGATTTGCTGGTTATTTAAGAAATAATATTTTTGGTGTAAAATTATTTAAGAAATAATATTTTTGGTGTAAAACAATATTTTGCCTAAACATTACATTTTATGAGAAAACGCTTTTGTCATACAATAGAGTCCAACGCGGGTACACCAGGGATGGCACGTGATGAAGAGAGGATTTCTGTACAAACTGAACGATCACACTTCCACTAAAACTAACGTGGTAGGTGTTGTGGTTTTCCAAAACGTGACAGAGCAAAAATGTGAAAATACCATGAAACTCGAGATTCATTTAAAACTGAAGCGATTAATGATTTTCTACATGATTCAGCCGATACGAGGTTACAATAAAAACTTTTCGAGATATAAATGAAGAGATTACTATTGTTAGTTATGTAAAGGTGAACAGTTAACGGATCTCGTGAATCTGTTAGGCATTTGTGAGCAAACATCGTTGAAAAAGACAAGCGACAGTACAAAAAAATCGCTAGGAACTTCTATGAGAATAAACAAGACTTCTTCTCTCTCATCACTATCATACGAGTGCTATCGGGAAGAACAGCGACTCGGGAACAAAACTTTTTCATTTTAAAACACTCAACTCAAGTTTTTCCGAGCACGGAATAGGAAGGAGTAAAGGATACAATTATTTAAAAAGAAAGGCCTTTATAGCGCGATGACAACAGATCGTCGTTTTTAATTCAAATATAAACTGAAAAAGCATTTGAAAAATGTACTTTGAGGAAAAATGCTGAAAAACTTCGAGAACCTTTTCTTGAAATTTTTCAGAGAAGAAATTCAAAGCGATCCAACACAAAACTTCGAAAATGTTACAAGTACACAAAGATAATTGGAACATTTAGCTCTCCTTAGGCTTAGGCTATGACTACTTGAAAAACATTAATTCAGCAATGAAACCAATTTTTCCGAACACGTAACTCCTTAGAAAAATTATCCTAAACGAAGAAATACGTAAAAGATCCTACAGTAGTGTGAATAAAGCTAGTGAGAACTTAAGAGAACTACGATAAAAAGAATCCTTGGACTAGTATAAACAGGTGCAAGGGATTCTACGATTGATAAACGCTAACATCCTTGAAGTACCGCATTCAGAATGTGTGCAGATATACAGCGTCAGGCTTCAATAACATATTTAAAAAAAGTAAAGATAAAGTAAAATAAATGAAAAGTAAATAGCCACAGAAATAGGCAGATTATCTGAAAAGCATCGGCAAAATCTGATGGGAAATTCTTCGCCATTATTCAGATGTCTAAGCTGAATGAACTATGGAGGGAGAAACCACAGAGAAGCGATAAAAAAATCCAAACGCATGGAAGCAGAATGTTGAGTAAGGATCGTGACGCTCGAAGACCATTAGTGTATAATAAAGTACGTCAACGTAATTCTTCAACGCATTTACTTTAAAATTATATTGCCCATTTTTACAACGCCAGTAGTAACCCAGTTGACTGGAATCTCGGCCGGTGCGGAAAGTCTATTTTCACTTTTTTGTGCTAAAATCACAAAATAGAGGTGGCATTGAGTTGCCCTCATATGAGAGAGCTCCTCTGATTAAAGAATGCGTAAAGAATAAACAGTTGAATAATCGAAATTGATTAGTCTCTGAGAGTGACGTCATAAATTCAACTCCATTTGTAGCGTCGTCGAAGTGACTGAATGCGTATTTGACTCCTACGAAGACTTGGGAAGCTTACGGATATATTACCTTTTTATCCTCTTTTACAAGACTGGTCCCAATTTGGTGAGCTCAGCGGTAGAGAGGGCATGGTTAGGTTGGCATGAGGTTTTGAACCAAAGATTCTTTTTTATGACATGGCAGAGTAGTCAACCAAGATTCATGGAATCTTGGAAAATCACCAGGAAATAAGCTTCCAGTGCTGAAATCTCTGAATTTGAAGGAATCCTCAGTTTAGATACTTCACGACGTAGTTTCATTGCTTCTTTTTCGCAAAAGCAAAGGCGAAAATATTAGCAATACAATAAAGAAGACGGAAAGATAAAGAAGCACACAAATACCATAAAGTAGCATAAAAAAAGTTGACTAGAAAACTACTGAAGAACTACATAACTTTTTTATTAAGGTGCGCAGATCATCAGTCATGAGGTTATCAAGTGGTTGGCGCGTGAGCGGCGAAAAAAGCGGTGATCGTTTTTCGTCTCCGTTCCATGGCGACTTTACAAATAGAAAACTTCTTTAATTCTATAACAGTGAAACTCAGTAAGTAACATAAGTACGGTGGAAAAGTATGGATGCTGGAGGAAGTAAAAAAAGCGACAGATAAAAAGCATCGAAGTTGTTCCAGACAGGAGAGAAAGAGATCCTGAAAGAATCACAAGACGTCGGTTGACGTGCATTGTTAGAAAACAATCGCGAAAGTTTTTAGAAAAATGGCGTAAAATCAAAATGGGGTAAAATCAGAGTACAATCCTATAAAAGTGCATCGGGACTAATACCACTAACTATGGTGTTAATATTACTTCAAATACTATTATAAATAATGTACTACTTTTATGTTACTACAGAAAAAATGCTGAACGCTTTGTTCATTGGTTAAAGAAGTCATGAAATAAGAAATTTTACCACAATGTTGCTGAGATATTTGCAAAACTCCGGACCGCCGGTGTTTGCGATAGGGACCGAACAAGCTACTACCCTTTCCATGTGATAACGAGTTCACCAAAAAAAGCACGGCGTGGTGGTGAATGCGTTGGCCCCCAGAAAGGGTAATAACGTGTTCGGTCTCCACCACATACACCAACGGTCCGGAGTTCTGCAAGTATCTCAGCAACATTATGGTTATATGTCACATAACACCCTGCCATTAAAAATTACTAAGCAGCAGATGAAAATTGACGACATTAAGAAATGCCGATGTGAGTGGGATACTGAACTAAAAACCCTCTCTACCTCTCAGATCTTGTTGTCATTTCAGCCGGACGAACACCTAATACAAAATGTGAAGGATAGAGCGTTCAATCCCTGACGGATTCATTATAAATTCAACTCGAATCGTAGAAATGATAGAGTCCAAATTGAGCTATGCTGTTATGTACGGTGACCTATGCAAACAACAAGTCGGCGTTATAGCACTCCCAGATCAGTTTAGTACCAGTTCCCTGAACCCGTCACGATAGGGAGTTGAATAACAAGGACAGGATCAGAGTCTATCCTAGAGAAGTGTGAAAAATTCTCGATTCTATTTAATGGCACACTATCAACATGGCATGGTGAAGTTACTTGGGTGAGAAATGATGAAATTGTATCCAAAGACTTATCATGTATAGCCCGATCATGTAAATTGGGTATGATTTAAATCGGGAATCCATGGAAATAGTAAACCAATGCGAGGAACGTGGCCATCCTGGAGGGGAGTCAAGTCGAATGGCTTCAAGGCACGCTCACCAAGTCAATAACTACCAATGCTGAATGTCTAGGAACACGATGCCAAAGACTATCATGGGTGTTCATTAGATAGACGCTTGGCCACAAATATCCTTTCAACTAAATATTGTTTTAGTGTGAGGTGACCCAGAGATTGATTATCTGTAACCAATTGCATGAAAAATACAATGGAACACATAATTTTTACAGAACTGAACACTTTTTGCAACAAATCAGTGATTGAAGCAATATTCAATATCCATGTCAATGATATTGATCGATTTTATTGATTACTGGGAAAATCTTAGTCTCTCTCCTTGTCTGCAAAATGCAAAATCGTTTCGGGAATTTTTTCCCGAAGAATCGCTATCAGATCGGGTTGGCTTAAAAAATACACAGGTCTAGTCTCAGTCTCAGTAAATCTTAGTCTGAAAAAATATAGTGAAATGTTGTGAGCTGTTGTTTTCGAATGTTAAGCACGTTTGCTCCGTCTTTTGGGACGATACATTTTTTCTTCCGCGAGATTTTCAATATATGTGAAGTCCGTACGACTCCGGTTGTATTGTTTCTACCATGTTCCCCTTTTTAAAGCCGTTCAGAAATTTTTCTGAGGTTGTTAGACACTGAGATGAGAAAGAAACCAGGGCTTTTCCTTCACTGCAACAAAAGCTCTATACGGTATTTCTTTTCTAGACTCGTTAAATCTTGGTCATTTTTCACATTCGTGCTTTTTTCTTCTTTTCTCCTCGTTCTCGCTAAAGTATTCTTTGTAAGAATCACGCAAGGTATGAAATAAAGCCAAAAATTCGCAAGAAAAATCAAAATCGTGTACCAATTCGAACCCAACATACACATGAGTCTCCTGAGTTTTCCCATTCATTTCAAGAATAGCAGATTTTAGTAGGACAATGAAATTCGTGCAAAACTTTCTCGGAGTCCCACAGAACGTCGTTGCCGATGAAGTAGAAACAAGAAGCATCAAATAGTCCGGTTATCCATATGTTTGCCTATCTTGTTATTGGAAATGCATAAGAAGATCGCATGACGGATGAGAACCGGGATATAATTGGAAGCCATGGCATGTTAATAAAAAAAAGAAAAAGTTCACGTTTTCAATGAAAACTAAGATAGACTAACATGGGCATAGAAAATAGTGAGGAGGTATACTCATGAGAAATAAGCTTAAGCTCCATATACTGTAAACCTAATTACGTTTACATTACCTGTAGATAAAACTGCACCTGAAACGGGGACAGTGAATCATCAAGCAGAAGATCTCAGCATAAAGAGTGAAAAATTAAAGGAAACACTTTAAATAATCTAAAAAACAATAATCGAATAGTCGAAAAGTCTTAGATAGGTTGAAGCGAGTAAAAAGAACCGTTTGTATCCTGGAATAGAAAATCATAAGAGCATTTATAAATTGGAATTCGCGAATTCCAAACCACTTTGAATTTCTTCTTAAATGAAATGCCAAAAAAGTCTTATAAATGACACAATTTTATGCGTGAAAGAATCATTTGAGGTACGTTTAGGGTAAGCGAATGAAAAGAGCTATGAAAACTATGCCTATTGATCGACAATTCGAAATGACCAATGGGTACCCGTTAGCGTTAACATCGCGTTGCTGACGTGTCATTGAACATATTTAGCATATGCATACTCGAGGTTGTTAAACAGCATACGTTTACTTCCATACAATAACACACATACAACACATTCGTAGCTGACGTTTCTTCATCGCCATCACAGTTTCATCGCCTTCTTCAGAGCCGCTTTTTTCACCTGTCTTCCACAGAGGAAGAACAGCCGCTCAGAGACGCATATGGTTGACGATTCATAATCATAATTCAAGGCCGAGCTTAATAGAAAGTCGACCCTAGGCACTATATTTAACATAATTGAAAGCAGGAAACTGAGTGGACAGTCCACAAAATCGACTTCTTTTTGTTCTAATAGCACACGAAAAAAAACTCTAATTCATTTAACTATTCGAGAATTCTTCTAACAGCCTTTAGAATTAAGTTAAAGCAATAGTGATAAAGAAGGCTATGACAGCAAGTTCTCTGAAAATCAGAGTTCAAAGTTGGTTGGAGCATCTACTATGGGAATTTTTGAACTGGTTAATAATAAGCAATAGGAAATGAATTTCCAAATGAAAGACTACAATTAGTTGAAGCATTTCACGAGGAGCTGTCTATGGTTACCACACGAAAGGACTTCTGAATTATCGCAAAAGTTCAGACTCTCGTGGACATTCTCGAACGATTTCCGCTGTTCGGGAAGAAAGGAAGAAAACACCTTTTAGAAACGTTTTACAAAGAATGTCTCAATATTGCTGGCAAAAGTGAAAGAATATAGCTCTCTGCAAAAACCAACCATTTATCTTCTGACCGTGCTTCACATCAGTTCTTTCCCACCCGACACGAAATCTTTCCTCACCTTTCGTCGCTTCCAGGCATTGATTGTGTTCCCGATAAGATGGAAAGTGGTACTACCACTCGTATATTATTTGGCAACATTTTCCCGTTGGGATCTGCCACTTTCATTCATTAAAGTGTCTGTAAGCCGTGCATGTTCATTCAGAGAAAGGTAGCGATATCGGAGATATAATGCGACAAATGGTCGAGCAAAAAGCAATACCTTTGAACGTCATATGAACCTTTTCGGTCGGGAGTAGCACAGTGGTTAATGGTACCCTGTAATTAACACGTCGTCATTGGTTCAATTTCACTTCCCGGGCCAATCAAGTCTCGCCTCTGTCAGCGAACGGTGAGTGGTTGACAGACTTTTTTGGGAATATATAAACACTTTGGTAGCACATTAATCCCAACTGGCCGACACTGAGCGTTTCACACTCATCCGTTGTGAACTTCATCTTTCTTGGTTTTCAAACCAATTCACCTTCATGAAGTCCAATATCTAAAGGAAAAGCACTGATAAATTGGTCTGCCCGACTTTCCTATAGAATGTTTAATTGTTTGTATTCTTGTCCAGCAAACACGAGGTGTTATTTTTTCTTCATTTAAGCACAAGCTGACGTTCCTGCTGATTTCGGTTTCCTCGGAGCCTGGAAAAGTCAAGTTGCCTGCAATCTACCCGGCCGAACATCTCCATAACCAGAAAAAGAAAATGATAAACCAGGATTTCAATCGCATTTAACACAGAATAGCTTCATCGCATATTCACCACTTTCCATGAGTCTTCTAATGAGTATGCGACGTGGAGACCAACCGCACAGAATTCACATGGAAGCGTAAAGTGCCCGTCCCATGAGAATAACAGGTTGAGTTACTCCCCAATATCACGTGTGATTATAAGGCAACTCTAGAGACATTCTGGATTAATTCCAAGAATCCGAAAATCACCCGCAAGGAAGAATGGCTCATAATCACGCGTGATATCGGGCAGTGTATAAGTCTGTTATTCTGATGGGATTACGATTCCATGTGAACTCTGTGGCGGTTGGTCTCCACGTACATATCCAGTGGAAGGCTCATAAAAAGCGATGAGTGTGCGAAGAAACTATTCAGCGTTCAATATGATTAAAGCCTTAGTTTAGCATTTTCTTTGTTTGGTTATGGAGGTGTATGGCCAGCTAGATTGCAGTCACCTTGACTTTTCTGGGCTCTGAGGAAGGCGAAATCCGCCGAAACGTCAGCTTTTGCGTAAAAGAAGAAATAAAATAACAGTTCGTGTTTGTTAAACAAGAATATAAAGAATTGCTAGATCAATGCCGAGGTTAATAGACAGGCAGTCAAGGGAGTTACTGGAAGGCGTGCCAGCAAGAATGCTTAATGTTCCGGACATCAATCAAAGTAATCACAATTTCGCCAACGCCGAAACCAAGGAGAAAAAAGCGCAACCCTTTAATTTGTTATTCCGACTCTCGTGGGTATTTTATTCAGCTTAGATTGTAGGGGGATTATCTGTAACATCTGCAACAGCGTTAGTCATCGAATAACTTAAGCTGACGGAGCTAGTAAACTCTCATTGAGCAATAACAAAGTCAGTCGTAGTGCAAAGAAGCTGATTAAGTGGGGGTCATGCTTGCTCAATAAGAGGGTATAAGGCGCTAAGAAATTTTGGTATAATGGAATTCATTTGGCCGTTTTAAACGAGAAAGCAACAGCGGAAAGCCTACCGGAATCACTGTCATGTAATGGCTTACTCTTAAATAGAGTTCCCAGCTTCTTCTCAGTCTGGATGACGTGTTGGGAGATAAACATCTATTTGTAGATCATACATCAACATGCAGAAAGCATTCCAATAGCAATGAGGGGATAAGCCTTTAGGCATCACAAACGACTTCAAAACGAAAGCAGAGAGGAGCCCGTTGATAATAGAGGTCCCAAATGGTCGCATCTCATTTCATTAAAGATTATGGCCATAATCTGTAGATTTCTAAGCATATCAATTAATTTATTGATAAACGGATAGTAAATGTGGAGAATAGAGTAACAATGTTATACCTTTTTATTTTCTGCCTACTATAAATTTTCGGCATGGTTCTAAGTGAAATGCAACCACAACGTTATAAAGAGTAACAGTTAGAAGCGTCCTGCAATACGCACTTGGTCATTGGTTGAATTCTGGCCCAGGCCAAACAAGCCCTCAATCTCTCCAAGAGCAACAAATTTCTACCAGACTTGTTTTAAAAAGTTCCCATTGATTCAAAATGAAAGCGATATGCTGTTATGAAGATCTGAGAACGCTCTAATAGAGTTACCCCTGGATTCCGAAAACAATCAAGCCAACCAACGCTCAAAGATTTTTATGAAGAGGATTGCACCCTCAAACAATCGTAAGTGTCGCATGAGGAATGTGTTGGAGTCCTCACAATGTGTGAATTTAAGTAACATTCGTATGAAATGCTGAGATATTTGCAAAACTCCGGACCACAGGTGTATGCAGTGGGGAACGAACACGCACTGTTGTCCTTACCGGGAAGCAGCGCACTTCACCACTACACCATCCGGGTCACACTTCACCACTACACCACCCGGATGGTGTAGTGGTGAAGTGTGCTGCTCCCCGGTAAGGACAACAGTGCGTGTTCGTTCCCCACTGCATACACCTGTGGTCCGGAGTTTTGCAAATATCTCAGCATTTCATACGAGTTATAATTCGAAACATACCCTGCCATTAAGAAGAAAAAGACAGTAAATAAAAGAGTTAAGATTAAGTAACATTATTAATCATTCCTATTGTTGCCATTATTATTCTTGGCATTATTATTATTATCATTATTACAACACCCGACATGGCGTTTATCGCAATTTGCGGATCCCAATACTTCCTGCTTTCAATTCGCTTTGCCTCATTGATCATCCACGGAGACCTTCGAAATTTTTGAGTGTGAGTTCGGCTCCTGCCTGAGGATTACTTAGTCTTCGTTATGAACATCGTTGAATGCTGGTCGAGCCGATGCTCCATGCAATCCTGTGACACTCGTGGTAGAGAATTCTCACATGAAGCAGGAGTGTAAAGTTGTCTCAGACTAATATGGTACCAATTTTTCGGCCATTAGGGGTGAGAGGGTTGGTTAGCTGGGGCCCGCGTCGAACCATCGCCTGGGCGGGTTGGACAGTCCAGGTAAAGCACGGGATCACTACCAGTGCACTAGAGCACCCTGAATGCAGGTAATAATAATGTGATTTAAAGAATTAATAAAGAAACAATTTGGAAACTTATTCAGAAAAAAAACTAAGAAACAATAACCGAACACATTGCTTAACGATGACGATCTAGAATTATGAATGAAGTTCACTTCTTAATCGTTTTATTTACTCCCTACTCTTCTTTAATTGTATGGCATATTGCGAAATATAACTTCAATAAAGCTGAGATATTGGCAGAACTCCAGACCGCAGGTGTCCTGGTGGGGAACGAACGCGCTATTGTCCTTTCCGGGGAGTAGCGCGTTCACCACTACACCATGCAGGTCCTTCGTTTCGCCTGTCTCTCAGCTAGTTCTATCGATCTCTCTATCGATCTATCGATATTTGCCACAGCAATCACCCGTCAGCAGGTTGAGTTTTGCGAATATCTCAGCTTCATTGAAGTTCACTTCATTTGGGGATGCTCTAAGCACCACTGACATCGTTTTACGAATAACGCGCAGAGTTACAGGATTACATGACCATTGGAAGGAAGAAAGAAAAAGGAGAGAAGCAGACAGAAGAAAGCAAACGACCGAATGCGCTGATAAAATGAATATAAATCATTTCCTCCCTGCTGTGGATACTTGTTTTCATTAGTTGGTAGCTTTTTCACGTCAACAAATCGATAACTGATGACAAGCTAAGACAAAGTTGGTATGTATATTGAAAATCTAAAAAAAAGCACTCCATACCTAGGCCCATAAACCCATAATCACCTGCATTGAGGTACCGAAAACTATTTATAATTTTCGGTGTTAAGTTGTTAACATTGATTTGTAAACTGAGCTTATTGGTCCGGAAAAGAACAAAGAAGTCTTAAGATTCACCAAATTGGACGAAACAACAGGAAAATCCCAAAACATACGAACAAGGTTCATTGCTTTTCAGACCGGAAACAATAATTGGAATCAGATGGACGGAGTGAAATCCGATATTACACTAAGCAAACGTCCAGCGATTGCAACTTCTTTCTGTGTGTAGTGCTAACTGGTCAATGTCATGTTAGTCTAGTTATGCTAATCATCTTAGCACTTTGTACTAACTTGTCAGATTCTTGTCGAGCCTTAGATATCATGTGAGATATTCCTTTTAGTTCATGGCCAAAATGATCGAGGAAATGGCAGAATCAAAGTGAATACACGAAATTCTCAAGAGCTTCAGTCGCTGACAGTTCGCGCTGTCTTTCAACAGGTAGATATTGTGGTGGATGCATCTATTGGAAAGAAGACCATACATCGATCTAGTAGTTGACATCATTAGTTTAAAAACATACTGGATAGTTCTTCCCTATTGTCAATTTTATTTTTCTTAGATGACCTGCCTTAACACGTTGTGCAGACCTTTGCACTTTCTGCATTCTTTCAGTCGTTCTGAAATCGTGTTCTATTGAAGCATCAGGCTCTATGTATGGATTTGCTTGCGAGCTGATTGATGTTCTGTAGATTTTTACCCTCAATTCATGCTGATGGAGCGAGAGTGTTTTGCTTTGATGTGACTCGGATTTCTGTAGAACTGTAACGGTTCCTTAAAGGTGACGACCAATAAACGATCTGCAAAACTACTTAAAAGGAGGTTTTTCTACGCACGATGCAATCTAGCAAACAACATCGTGCATTCATTCACGTCTAAATGATATTTCCGACCGTCCTGAATAATGCAGAACGGGCAGCTTAAGATCAATCGAGCCAAAAGGAAGGATTTCTGGGTGAAGACGCTGATGAAGAAAACAGGTGATGTTGGATGAAACACTGAAGATGGTTGCGAACACGTAAAGGAAAAATGAGTTTAAAAAATGAGTATCTGATCTCTTGTAAAGCGTGCGGGCACGAATATGTTGGCGAAACGGGTAGACCGCTCTGCGTCCGCATAAAAGAACACCTAGTCGGCAAATCTAAACTAAAACACAATACTCCACTAGGCGCGCATAGGATGCAAGAACACAACGGAGAAGATTTTGAGGTAGGAGTCACTATCCTTACGCAGGAATCGAAAACATCAGCGCGAAAAACTCTTGAAGCGTTTTGGATCAATGCCAAAAATTCAAAAATGAACCGCAAGGAGGAGTGTCTTGTCATCACGCGTGACCTAGCGCCATACCTCAGGCTGATCCAATGATCTGACATGGACCCAGTTATCGACCATGTATTACTCTGTGCGGCGGCTATCCACCAACTAACTTAAATACGACAAATAAACGGTAGGTGTTTGAATGAAGCTGTTTCTTATGCGAACACAAATCGATTTATCAAGTTTTATCTGCTAGGGTTATGAAAGTGTTTGGCTGAGTAGATCGCATCTCAATTTGACCTTTCCAGGCTCTGAAGAAGGCGAAACCGCCGAAACGTCAGCAATTGTGTTCTAATAAATTCTATATTAACAACCTCGTGTCTGCTTATTGATGAAAAACATTGAATTATCAATTAATGCCGAGGTTAACAGAAAGTCGGTCATGGGAAAAATGAGTTTGTTGTGAAATAACAATGACTAATATTTCAATATTTCCAGCAAAACAAAATAGAACTACAAACCGAAATATAAGACGGAAAGAAAGGGTTAGACGGAAAGTTTGAATAGGATGTAGTGTCTTCATCGATTTTCTTAAAACTCTATCTTCTATGCTTTAATAATTTCGCTCAATGTAAGGAAGCCATGGTAGATTACTTCATCTGCCAACCTCAGAGCATGCATTACAAACTTCTTTCGATGGAAGTTATTCGGTATCAGAAAGTGTTCTAGCGAATCTTCTTTGTTCAAGCACTGCAGAGAATATTGTCGATTGTTGCACACCGTCGGTTGTATCACAATGCAAACAAGAAACGGAACATTCTTGTGACGTAGAAAGAACGGCAAAGCAGATTTCAAAGCTACAAACTTTCGATCTTGGGTCAACCATTTGAGAATCCACTTTGCAAGTTCTTTCGATCCCCAGTCCTTTGAAAGCTCCCCAAAACCGTTGCTCATCTTCTATGCCTAGTTGTTTCGCAAGCTCATGAGCATCTAGGAGTTCATCTGTTCCATTTATCACTTTGAAATTGTAGTGGTCGATAGCAGCGCGCAGTTGTCGATTTTTTCAAAGGATAAAAGAACCTCTTCAACAGTTCTTCATTTAAGCATAGCTCTGATATTGTGAACAAAATCCAAATTTTCACGAGTTTAGGTCAGAAATAGTATATAAGAAAGCCTGTACGCCCCTTCTCCACTTTTTCCCAAATTTTCTTAGCTTCCTCAGCCATCGTTTAAAAAAAATCGCCGTCTTTTCAAACAAGGACATCATTAAACCGATTGGCTTCCAGTTCACGATTGCCATCACTCTAAACGTTTTCATTCTTCTTGTGTATAAAATCGCATGAAATATTCTCCACAAAAAAGGAGGAAAACAGAAGAAATAATGATTCATCAGCGTTACCTACGATTTTTCAGAAGATGTAATCCCTGTTGGAAGATTTTACTTCAGAAATGTAATTTTGAGAAGAACAAATGGCTTGGAATTAGTGAGAAAGAATCTGGAGTGTATCAGTAGATATGGGATAGTGAAGAGGAAAAAAATGGCGAGATGAGCTGCATTTCTTCTACAAGAAGTTATGGTAAATTCAGTAATAGAAGGTACACTAACAAGAGAAGTAGGTAGCGCCGATTATTAGGAAAAAATCTTTCAGAAAAGAACGAAATACTCCAGGAAAAAATTCGTCAAACAGATTTAATAGAAGACTTTCATATCGTTAACAGTTTTATGGTCGAATGCAGAAATGTATACGGAAAAAGAATGATGACTCTTGATAGGTTCACGTGACTAAAGTGTAGACGATCTTTAATGCAATCACTGCTTGCGGCAACGAGTTGATGGTCGCCGTTACCGCGCCGACTTCCGGCGGAAGTTGTCATGAACGGCGACCGTCGACGCGATCAAATCGGACGCCTAGTCGGTCTGAGCGTGTGTGTATGTGGGTGGGTGTGGGTGGGTGTCGGAGAACTGGTGCGGACACTTAAAGACCAACGCACGTGCGCCGCTATGATCATTCTCCTATCGCTCTACGACAATGGAAAACATCATCGACGACGAATCAGTGAAACGCTTACAAGATTCTCCACCAGTGCTTTGAAAGTTCAACGAACGTGCGCAACAATCGTTAACCACTAGTATTGGCTGTATCTCATCGGAGTTGTTTGTTAATAGATAACTCCATATCTTAATTGTCCGACCCAGTTTACAACGAGTGCATGTAGCACAGTGATTAGAAGTGCTCTGCAATACACATGTGGTCGGTAATTCGATCACATGGTCCAGGCTTGTGAGGACCGTCGTCCTTCCAAGATCGGAAAAATAGAACTAGGTGGATAGGAGGATAAATATAGTGACTTAATTCATCGGTAGATTCATGCAAGCTGTTGTGTTAGCCTAACATGCATTCAACACTTTCGCAGCGTAATATTTAATGATGCAATCGACCAGAATCCGAGGTGGTGCTTCCACCCCATCCCTAACGGTCTCCTCTATTCCACGCGGGAACGCCTTCGCTACTTCGAAGATCGTAAGGAGAATCAACACTACCAGCATTTTGCGCAATCCACCAAGAAGACAACAATCCTAATGCAGCAGTCGAGACCACACTTGAAAAGTTCAAAGACCCATTTGGACGATGGATGCAAAAAAAAAACGAATCAACGGCAAGGTGATGGAATCCGCACAGTAGATGTGATGACAGGTCATACAGTAAACAAATGTGGAAAAAAGTAATGCAGATTGAAGACGATTATATTGAGGACATGCAAAGAGCAGATCAACGCCAAAATTTATAGTCTTTTTCATTTCATGTAATCCTTCATTGTAAAGCGCCGACGCTCTCAAACCGTCAACGGCGTGGTACTTCCTTGAATACCACGGTGCACATGAAAACAGAGACCAACGATCAAGAATTAAAATGAAGGCAAGAAAACCTCTAAGAAACTTCGTCCGAGGGCTTCGCATCTGAAAACATTGACAGTCGCTTTCGAGAAACTCTACTATTTCACTAAGTTATCTTTAGGAGGCTGAACTGTGTGTGGAATGAGAAGAATAACAATCTTTTATGAAGTAAAACAATAAAGAAACTCACTCTAAAGTATGAAAATCCAAAGAATGTACACAGACAGAGAAAAAAGAGAATATAATTAAAATTTGCTTGTTGGGTCTTCCGGTTAATTCGATTTGACTAGATACGACTCTGGAGACCATCACATTACCGGTAACCCCCATTTCCCATTAGGCATTCGATCAGAATCAGCGCAATACTCTAGATGATATGGATAGTGCTCACAGTTCAGCCATAATAAATCACTTAACCTACAAGTGTTAGTTTATTAGCAAGCCAAATAGTTGGAAGTTGCATAGACGTAGGGTGGGTTAAGAAATGAAAATGATGTAGGAAGGTGTAATGATATGGGAAATCCTTGACAGAAAACAAATTTGAGGAAATTTTGCTGAAATAGTGATATCAAAGCTCTCTCACATTCATTTTTCTTTTTCTTCCCATTTCATTCTCAAATCGAAACGAAACCGAAGTGAGAGCATTAACAGTGAAACAAATGAAATAAGTTGAAATCCGAGTCCAACTGAAAGATAAAAGGCTTCGAAAATTGAAAAAATTTACGAAAATATCTCGGCCAGAGCAAAACGGTCACCACAGTATGACTCGGAATCTGTAGTCATCTGCAACAATGTAATAACAGATCAAATATTATTTGTAACGAACTAGCGAATGAAGTAGAAACGAAGCCGACAAGTGCATTACATGGAATATTCAATGAGAACAATTTTCGTAAGGAGTCGTTGAGCCAGAAGAAAACGAAGATAATTGCCACATTTAGTAAAGAGTGGACACCGATGACAACACAGAAATGTCTGAGAGAAAAGAATGTAAGTAAACTTTCAATCATTTTGCTTCACATATTCAATTCCCATTGACGTTTCTTATTAATACCTACCACGTTAAACGACGGCGCCATACTGACGGCTGTCGAGTGACTTGAAACTTTTTTAAATTGAGGTTTGAAAGGACTCGCCGACATGTTCTCTTTCGAACAGACGATCATTTTAAAAAAGGATGAGGCGTCCGGTATTGATCAATCTCTGACAGAAGAGGCTTGCCTCAGACTTCACGCACCGCAGACCGGAGTGAATGCATATTTGTACCACACAGTAACTAATCCAATTGTATCGACTCCGTAGTTTCTATCCATCCAGATGTGTCTAGTAGCAACTTGCCGACCACAGAAGCATGCTTGGACTTCGCTTGTCTTGTGTGTGGAGTCGCATCAACGATCACATGTGCATTATAGCGTTCTTCTAACCATTGCTTTGAATTTTTCCCTGATTATTTAATAAAACCGTAAATGTATGTTTATTCAAGATTGCACTAAACAACTTTAATCTGCCAAAGTTGCTAACGGAACAAGAAAGGAGCTGGGGAAAAGCCAAAATGAGGCTTTGGAACATAAAAGAATCTTCAGGAAATGTGATATAAAGAAAAGGGAGACGGTAGCTCAGTGGTAGTGGTAGCGATTACCACTACCACGTTGGTGTTCAATCCTACAACTTGCCCACCTTCTCTCATCCCTCCGATTTCGGGGAATTGGTACGTGAGAACAGCTCCATCCTTGCAACCCAAGTGAAGGCGTTCTGGCTCGGCTATCCCAGAACCCCAGGAAGAATCGCCTCGATAAGCATTTAACAAAATTTGTGACAAAAGGAAAATCCTCAAGGAGCCGCCAAACGCAAAGACAAAATAAATTCTGAAGTCCTACGTGGATGATGGATACGAGGAAATGAATGGAATGCAAGATGTGCTAGGATCCACAACAGAGATGTGAATGCTTGCTTTGGTTGAAGAGTGATCGAACTTTCAACCCACTGAAAAGGTACAGAACTCCAATGTGATTCACATTACGCATAAGTCACAAGGAAAACCTTCATATAATGCTTTCCGTTTCGTTCATATTAATGGCTCCTGAATAAAACACAGGAAAGGGTACGATGAGAAAGTCGTCATCTTTGCAAGTTTCGTTGACATGTACGACATTTTGGATGTAATAAACAAATCATAAACCAGCTTGTTAATATAGAATTTATTAGGATACAATAGCTGACATTTCGGCGGTTTCGCCTTCTTCAGAGCCTGGAAATGCCGAGGAGCTACAGTTTCGTACCCATTTGAAATGGCTATTTGGCGCGCCAGTTTCGAGGATTCTTCCCTCTGCTCTCTACCCGTGAACAGGCTGGTGGCGGTTCAATACATATTCCTTATAAGAGCCTTTTTAGTGTGTGATGGATGAGTGAAGAGGTAATGAACCACTATATTCTTACGGTATGGCTTTTGATACCATTTTGTGCTGTAGCCGTTTTCGGATAGGTTGATTTGAACGTTTAGAAATGGAAACCAGTTTTCTTTCGGTTTCTCACGGGTGAATTTTATATACTCTGACTGTTCGTTCAATAACTCAAGACATTTGTCCATCTCCTCCTGTGTAGAGCGGATGACAAAACAATCATCAATCTACCTACAGTAGAGTAATGGCCTAAGAGCGATTACTCGTGCTTCCATTTTAGAAATAAAGGTAACGGCAAGGGTTGGTGCTAGTCGCTGCCCCATTGCCAACCCCCTAATTTGCGCCTAATATTTCCCAGACCATCTGATGATCGAGCAGTTTAAACAGAGCTTCAAGAGGACCATAATCTGCTGAATCAAAAACCTATACACTTTAGTTGCTCGTTTGTGTTGCTCAAAAAACCCGTGGATGGCTTGCATTGCAGAGTCGTTCGACACGTTTGTGTAAAGGGCGGTAACGACGAACGTCTCCATAACGTACGCGCTTTTGGGATCTGCGTTGCGCGGACGGTGTAGGAATATTTGGGTGTTCGTGAGATGATCTGGTACGTGTTAAGCAACTTTTTGAAGGTTAGATTTACAAACCAAGCAATTCTATCCGTAGGCCCGTCTACACAACTGATGACGGGTCTAACTTTGAAGGTGGAGGAGGGGGGGGGGGGGGGGGGGGGGGGGGGGGGCTCGGTAGACGCCAGATCATCAGCGGGTATTAACTTATGGGTTTTGATAAGTAAGTATAAAGGGGAGATGTCGGTACTTCGATCTTAAGATCCGGAATGTCTGATGGTTTTAAACCTGCGGCGCTTGCCATTTTAACCTATTCGTTGCTCAGTTTCCAATTTTGACTTCTGAATTCCTTTTCAGTTGATGCGCGATGAAGAGATGCGTCTTCAAGATGTCTTTCCGTTTTATCGACATCTAACTGGCGAGGAATTACTACAAACTCTCTACCTTTATCACTAGGTGATGACTTAATGAGTGATGAGTCTTTGATTTTATTAGCTCTCGAACCTGTCGCACACGAGATTTTTGAGCAAGTGTAAGGTTCGAACTAAACTTTTTCGCGCGTTAGCGGTTAAGGACTTTGAGAGTTTCGATCGAAAATATGCGAAATTTTATACCGACTTCGTCGTCTGGGTCTTGCTGTGTAAAGAATGACCGACGAAATGGAGGTGGTGATAGTGCCCCTACTTTTCGTTGTTCCTTTTTATTTCGTGTCCCAATCCTAGCGTTGTTTCGAAGTCGATCTTGGAGCTCGTGCAGGCTACACGCGATCCTAAGCAAGGTTTCCTTAGAAATGGGTTGTGCTGGTGAGAAACTTGGACCTAATTCTAATAGCGAGCGCCTGTTATCAGACAGAGTTATGCCTCCTAACACGGTGACGCTTGACTTTTCAGGCACGTTATCGACCACAATTTCAGTGCTAGCGCTTTCGTAAACGATTTTGCTTTGTTTAATTGAATCTGGTTTTTGCGAATGATCCAGTAAATTTTGAAACCTTCTGCTTAAGGTTACTTTAGCATCCGACTTAATAGAATGGCTAATCAAAATTGACCGACCCACTATTCTCCTCCAAAGAAAATCCTCCAAATACTGAACACAGTAAGATTCCTTCGGCTTGCACTTCTTCGATTTCGCGTGCATGGTGTTCTGTTTGAGTCGAAGAGAGGCGCCTAGTAGTCCCATTTCGATGTCCAGTACTAGATGGCCGTCCCTTGGTAGGCGGAGTTGCCGCATAGATCGTCCGTCGGCATAAAACAACACCTAGTCGTTAAATCTAAATTAAAGCCAAATACTCCTCTAGGCGCGCATAGGATGCAGAAACACAACAGAGAAAATTTTCAAGTAGGAGTCAGTATCCTCACGCAGGAATCGAAAACATAGGCGCGTAATACTTTTGAAGCGTTTTGGATCAATTCCAAAAATCCAAATAACGGACCGCAAGGAGGAGTGTCTTGTCATCACGCGTGACCTGGCGCCATACCTCAGGCTAATCCAATGACCTGACACAGACGCAGTCATCGCCCATGTTTTACTCTGTACGGCCGCTATCCATCAACTAACTTAAATACTTACAACAAATAAACGGTAGGTTTTTAAAAGAAGCTGTTTCTTATGCGAATACAAATTTATTTGTTAAGTTTCATCTGCTGGGGTTATGAAAGTGTTTGGCTGGGTAGATCGCATCTCAGCTTTACCTTTCCAGGCTCAGAAGAAAGCAAAACAGCCGAAGCGTCAGCTATTGTACCCTAGTAAATTCTATAATAACAACCTCGTGTCTGCTTATTGAAGAAAAACATCGAATTATCAATTAATGCCGAGATGAACGGAAAGTCGTTCTTGGAAATTGCATCGGAAACCTCCAATTTTTGAAGTCCTTGACATGCAAAAGAGACATTCTTTGCACAAAGATGGTAGAGCATAGCGACATGGAAATGATATATTAATTTGGAAGATTCCTTCTATTGAATGAGATCATTCCTACACCGAACATCATTTCCTTTCGCATTTGCAATGCCTCATCCTTAGCAAGGGATTCGCGCAATTAATGGGTTGAGTGAGAAAAGATGTAGTTGATTGCAAATCGTATTTAGAAGGTGGCTGAGTTTCTCTTCTCCATCGCCGTATTCATGTGAAATCAACCGTTATAAATGTGCGAATCTGATTCAAAGCCTAACAATGTCCCGATTCGGCCCATTGAGTGATCGCAGAAATCGTTGCCGCTGAAGGAAATTTTGTTGTGCTGGTAAAATCCTAGTCACAAGGCAACACAGCTCCTTCCGATCACCGAGACAGGCGATTTCCAACGAAAACATGCGGAGTGAGAGAAAACAACCGAATCTAAAATCTTAGCTGAAACTGCATGACATCGACCACGGCTATAGATGACATTTATTGAGCAACAAATCGAAATGAAGAACTGCTGGGCGCTTGCATGAAGCATGTGAATGGGCCATTTAATTTTCTAGAAAGATGTGATTTTCTGCGTCGTACTGCTGTGGAGCTGTCCACATTCCAGCAACAATGATTTCGATGCTAAAAAAAACTTCTGAATATTTTTATTCACCAACGATGCAAAATCTCACCGAAATGTTTTCCGATCAAAGAATACAAATCAACAACCTTTTAAGCGAATAATATTCTTTTATATACTATTTTTTTATCTTAGAGACTTGTGATACGAAAATCGATGTTACAATGTTAATGCAAAGGCATACCGAAATGAATTGTTGATATCCCATAAATCTTACGGTAGCAGAGTTCTGAGAAAATCCACTTGTTTCGTCAAATTTATCTCTAGGATACTACTTACTTGGATGCTTGGACGGCGCATCCTCGCTACTTGTGTGTGCCCCAGCGTAATCTCCATTTTTCGGAGTTTTGTTGGTTTAGCCATTGTGTTTCCCTGGAGTCCCGACGTCAGCCTGCCCAAAGTCTGCCTCTGGTTGTTAACACCAGAGACAGTTACCGCCCTTGTGGATCAGAAGGTTCGCTACGATATTTGATTTAAACTAGCAAAACGTGCTGGGAATTGCAAAGCAAGCATAGTAGCCAGAGTAACAAAAATCCAAGTGTTGCGTCGTAAATGAACAACCAGAGAATATTGTAACATAATTTCAATGATGCTGAGATATTTGCAAAACTCCGGACCGCAGGTGTATGCGGTGGAGAACGAACGCGCTATTGTCCTTACCGGGGAGTAGCGCGTTCACCACCACACCACGCGGGTCCTTCGTTTCGCCTGTTTCTCAGCTAGTTCTAGCGATCTTTTGCCATCAGCAATCACCCGACAGCGAGATTGATCTGGGGAGCCAAATTGGTAACGAACCCACTTAAGCTGAGGCCGCAGTTATAATCACAATTTAACGTATTATTTACTGCTTACTCTTTTTAACAGCAGGGTATACATTGTGAAATATAACTTCAATGATGCTGAGATATATAGATATTATAATATGTTTTAAATTTTTACTTGCTGCCTACACCTTTTGCATAGCAGGTTATTATGTGAAATATAACAACAAGGATGTTGATATACAAGCAAATTGGGAAACTCAAAAGGGCTTCGAACGCACGACCACCGTTTCCGGCGGCTAATGTGTTATTCACCACAACGACCGAGACTTTGCTTTGCCTTTCTCTCAGCCATGTTGAAACTCTATTGGTGATATTAGCGATCATGACATGAGTTTTAAACGAGTTTACATTACTAAAATGTAAATAGATGAATGCACAATGAGCGCAAAATCGTCAAACTTTTGTGCTTCTGTTGGCAGGATAGAGTTTACGACGAAATAGCAGGGCTGCCGAAGTATAATGAGATAGAGATGGGCGGAGCTAACGCAGAAGGTTTTGTTGACGTGGGATGTCAAGTGCGACACTACTGAACGCTTACGGTGGAAATAGAACGCAGACCCATGTTGATCCACCAAGAAGAGTTTGGATGCCCTTTATGCAACACTGCGAAGTAGAGCTTGTAAAAATAGCGCTAGGAAACACTTATGACAACGACAATTTTTCCAAGTCATGCAAGAGTTTCTCGCTCTTTTGTTTTAATGGGATGTTTTGCCAGTCAGTTAATCAAATAGATTCACTTTCTTTACAGATGCTTTAAATTCCTTGGCCACCATTCCTTCGTTCCAAAAAGCGACAAATACTTCACTTCTCTAAATTTGACATGAGTCAGTGTGACGAACACAAATAGACTCGAAAAACCTACAAAAATGAAGGCTTTCCACTTCTGCCTGTTTTTCAGTTATTTAGTTGTAAATTGAAAAGATTTGCATTTTTTAGCAAATATCTCAGAGGCACTACGCTTGTATTTCACATAATACCGTTCCGTGAAGAATTGTAGTAGGCAGCAAATAAAAAGTTGACATTGAAAAGGTATATTTCTTTGGAAATGCGGTTCTGCAGGAACAGGCTAGCCTTGCTATCAAATGATACCGGAACCGCGCGTAGGGCAATGATTAGAGGTGTCCAGCAATACATAGTGGTTCGATACCGTTCCCCAGGCTCATAAAGCCATCCACCCCTCAGGTTTAGACAAATTGGTATCAGACCTCTCTGGCAGGATTGTAGCGCCGACTTGATACGTCGTTAGGCCAGAGCGAGTCTTTGTTTAGCCCAGATATGCATTTAATCACCTCTAACAACGCTTGGTTAAGTCGAATGCATGGCGCATCCCTAAGAGATTGAGCAACGTCGAGAGCTTTATCCTTTTTTTATTGACAAAACTACAACTCCCATGACCAACTTTCTATTAACCTCGGCATTAATCAAGTAATTCTTCGTATTCTTGTTGACCAAACACGAGGTGTTATTTCTATTCTTTATTCAAGAATAAGCTGACGTTTCGGCTGATTTCGCCATCCTCAGAGCCTGGAATGATGAAGTTGATTGCAGTCTATCTTGCTAAACACCTCCATAACTAAACAAAGAAAACGCTAAACCAAGATTTTAATTACATTGAACACAGCTTTGCACACTAACCGCTTTCTATGAGGCTTCCACTGAATGCGTCGTGTGAAGACCAACCCCACAGAATTCACATGGAAGCGTAATGTGCCTCTCCCATCAGAATACCAGTCTTATATACTGCCCAATATCAGGTGTGATAATGAGGCATTATTCCGTGCGGCTCATTTTCGGATTTCTGGAATTAATCCAGAACGCCTCGCGAGTTTTGCGCATCTGTGTTCTCCATTCTTGTGCGAGGATCGTGACGCATACTTCAAAGTCCTCCCCGTTATGTCTCTGCGTCCTATGCGTGCCTAGTGTGGTATTTGGTTTATGTTTTCCGGCTAGGTGTTCTTCTATGCAGACACAGAACAGTCTGCCCGTTTCGCCAATGTATTCGTCTCCGCACGCCTTACAGGAGATCAGGTAAACTGTACCCGAACTCATGCAATCACCGTCTCTACCATTAGGGTAAATTATGCAATTTTGCGTTGCACATAGACGGTCATATAGGCGGTTACAAACTAGCTGGCGCCTAAGGGTACTCTATGGCATTTCAACTACGTTTACCGAATTATCTAGACTAGCCCTTCTTAAGCAGCGTTTTATAGCTGCACTTACATCATTTGAGATGAAGGCTGGGATAAACGGGACCTTTTTATCTCTAGAGCTGTCGTTTGGGAGTCTAGGATTTTTCCTACTCCTATCCCGAGCTACTGTTTTGTAGCCATTAGAAATGGCTATTTGCCTCGCCAAGTTCCAGTATTCCTCTCACTGCTCTCTTCCTGTGCACACGTTGGTTGCTTTTCGAACCCTGTTTCTTGCAAGCGCCCTTGTTACGTGTGACGGGTGAGAGAAGACGTAATGAACGAGCATATCTCACTACTTGGCTTTTGGTACCAAGTCGTAATGTAGCCGTTTTCTGATAGGTTAATTTGCACGTTTGGAAATAGAAGCCAGTTTTTTTTCGGTTTTTCCCGGGTGAACGTAATATGCTTTGACTATTCAGCGATAATTAGGTCTCGTTTATTCCGCCTTTCATTTCAAATGAAGTAAATGGAGCTATAAAACGGTGCTTAAGAAGGGCCGCTGGTCTAGTGAATTCGGTAACCGTAATTGAAATGCCACCGAGTACTCTAAGAAGCCAGCTAATTCGTAACTGTCTATATGACCGTCTATGTGCAACAGAAAATTGCAGAATTTACCCTAATGGAAAAGACGATGATTTCATGAGCTTGGGTACAGTTTATCTAATCACTTGTAAAGCATGTGGGGACGAATAAGTTGGCGAAACGAGTAGACCACTCAGTGTCCGTATAAACGTTCACTTAGTCGGTAAACTTAAACCAAATACCACACTAGGCACGCATAGGAAGCAGAGATATAACGGGGAGGATTTTGACGTAGGAGTTACGATTCTCGCACAGGAATCAAAAACACAAGCGCGCGAAACTCTCGAGGCATTCTGGATTAATTCCAAGAAACCGAAAATGAACCGCAGGGAAGAATGCTTTATTATTACGCGTTATATTGGGCAGTATATTAGCCTGTTATTCTGTTAGGAGGAGCACATTGCGCTTGCATGTGAATTCTGTGCTGTTGGTCTTCACACGACGCATTCAGTGGAAGCCTCATAGAAAGCGGTGACTGTGCAAAGCTGTGTTCAATGTGGTTGAAATCTTGGTTTAGCGTTTTTTTTGTTTGGTTATGTAGGTGCTTGGCCGAATAGATTGCTGTCAACTTGACGTTTCCAGGCTCTGAGGAAGGCGAAATCTGCCGAAACGTCAGCTTATTCGTGAATAAGGAATAAAAATAACACCTCGCGTTTGCTCAATAAAGAATGCGAAAAACCACAGCTGTTAACTTTAACTAGGCGTCCGATGTCGGCCCACTTTGTAATAGACTTGTTAAAAGTATATTACTCAAAGGGGAGCAGGAAACACAATGGCCACTGCCGTGTAGCCATATACGCGCGTTAGCTGGTGCGACGCCGTTACAGGTCAATTAAGCCAAGGTCCATTAGGTACTAGAAAATTGGTACCACTGAAAAATCTATGGAAAACGATCCCTCTACTCTACAGAATATTGCAAATTTTTCTGTTGTGGAAACTTAGGAGCCCTACAGTGGAGGCATCTTAGAATTTAAGGAAGATTGGTTCGGCCAGCGTTCCATAAAATTCATGAAGATTCACAATCTTCAATTGGCAGCCGAACCTACAAGAGAAACCCAAAGACATTCGTGGATGACGAACGCAAAACGACGAGTGGAAAGAATGAAGTGGTTCTGGAGTCTACACAACAAAAAAAATCATGACAAATTCGTAGGCTACCCGCAAGGCAATGTGTGAGCCAAATATTCAGTTAAGTCTACAGTGCTTAATGGAATCGAGTTTATAGCGCATCTCTCAGAGACTGAAACGTCGAAAGTCTTGTTGTTTATTCTTTCATGTTAAAGAGTGCATTTATCTGTATGGAAAAGTTTATCAGAATTTTGTCAACAAGTGCGACCATTTTTATTGAGAAAACAATTAAGCCTAAAGTCTACGTACTGCGACAGCAAATACTTTTCTTGGCCATTTTCGTAAGTGTTTTCAGATACTCGGCGATTAAAACTTGACATGTTTGTAAAGTTTTTAACTGTCGAGTACATGCACGCATTGTCTCAGGGTCTCATCGAATCTGCTCAAAGCGGCTCGGATGTTAATGAATTACCAAAATCGCTCTGAACCTGCTTACTGTTTTCTGCCACCAGTACAGATGGTTGCTTCATCGTGCTTCTTGAAACTTTTCCTTTCCCTTCCTCTACGAGGTGTTCGCACCTGTTAATGATAATCATCAATGGCTACATTGTGGAAACGGAATCAGTGCTCAGCTCATAGTCATGCATCACAGTCAAATATTTGATGACTACCACCTGACTAAGAAGACAATAACTCGTTCGTTGAGCAAGAAAAAATGGCGAGAGAAGTTAATAACGAAAAGAAACCTTGGCACATCTCAACTTGAAGGAAGTGTAATTAAGGTAACTTCAGCCAATTGTGAATGAAGCATGGTACAACAAGTTTCAGACTCGCAAGAGAATAGAGTACCTACGATAACAATTTTTGATTTATTTACTTTATTGCTTGGTCTGATTAAAATATATCATACTATGCGGATCGTAGCACTTCTGGTATTCAATTCGTTAGCTCGCATGCACCATCCAAGAATGACTTCGAACTTTTGCTTGAAGAATTCCGCTGTTACATGAAAACTCTTCCTGTTCATCACGAATGCTGTTTAATTGATGGTCGAGTTGATGCTCCCTAGAATTTTGGTATATTTGTGCTACGGTGTTCTCACGTGGACTGTATAGAATTTAATTGTATCATACAATCCTGATAAACCCATGAATCTGCACAGAACGGGATCGAGCCACCGGCTGGGTAGCTACATGCGCCTTACAATAACAAGTTAACGGGGAAAATTGAAATGTTCGTCAACAGTAGTGGAATCAGTGATTGTTGGTTAATTGAACAAGTTAGTCATTTATTGTTTTCCTACACACTGAATGAATTTCGCGATTGTCGATATTATGAGTTTTTGACAATCAAAGCGATGAAGAACCTCTTAGATATGCGCTATTAACTCTGCTCTATTAAGTATTAGAGAGGTGACTGAATGCATAATTTCCGTATATATAACTTGAAGTGCATTAATAATGAATGGCTAGTGATTTCATCCTTGTAGACAAAACTAGTACCAATTTGCCGACAGGTATGGAAGGAATTTTCAGTCCTGGACGGGAGATTGAACCGAGTACTGCACATGGTTTATGGACAACATGTAGCCACTGCGTTATACGAGTTTTCGTCAAGAAGATATGAGTGTCACATTACTAGTTTGGGACTTGAATCTATTAAACGCTCTGAAAACAGCGCAGCAGCTTATATCAGTAATCACTGGATTTGAAGAAATCCGTAAGGAATCGCACCGAATAGAGGGCTTCGTAATTTAATTACGCTCTGCGATGCTCTTCACGCCAACTCTCACTTTGAAAAATCAATAAGAACTCATATGACATAAAACGCTCTCTTATTCCAAAATATTCCACCATCTGGAGCTCACGAAAGCGGATATAGGAAGAAAAGCACAAAGCATTCGTTAGAAAAAGGCTAATGTTCTTGTTTACAAGCTAATACTAACCCATCGAAGTCAGTATCACAATGACTCACGCTACAAACTTATTTGTCAAAAGCGTGAGAAAAAGCAGAAAAGTCTCACATGCCAGCACTTGGCGGGCTCCGACAGCATCTGAGCGTCATTAACGAAGCCGTTTGAGCCGTAATCATGGGACAATTTAGCAGAGAAGAGAGAAGCAGAAATCTAAATGAGAAATGCGGCCATCAATAAAAATGTCCACACAGAAGAAAAGGAATGCCAATAACACTAAAAACATCACTGCGCTTAATTTCACTTATACTTCCATGGCAACGACTACTTGCCTACCACGAAACCACCGTTAGCATGAGTGACTTTATGTTCCAGTAGTTTTTTCCTTACAGAGCATAACTAGCTAATACTTCCTAGACAACTGGATTTTATCTAAAAAGCATCGTCTGTAATGCGGTTAATTACTAAGTAACTCGAAAGGTTAGCAGTGAGCCCTATTAGTCCTGGTTACGCAATAGAGCGGCCTGTTCAGCTGGATATATTCGCTCGAGGGAGCAAAGAGCACCACCACTTTCATCTCTCGTGTTTTTTTGTTACCTTGCATATTATTTCTTAGGGTGGTTTCTCAGGATAATCCGTGAGTTAAAAATCCATTGGTGGTGGATGTGAGAAGCTATTAGTTTCGAGGAATGATATGAAGACCTCAAACAAGAAACTCATGCTGGCAAACGTCTCCTTTTTCGCGAATTAATACAACCTGTCTTCAGTGAACAATGCTTAAAGCTAAGAAATATCTCAATCTTTTAACTTTCATTTATTAGCAATTCTTTTTTCATAGAAAGGTATTGTGCCAGAAACCGAAAGCATGATAGAGTTTTGCCCTCATCTCAGTATCCATGTGGTTGAATTTCACACAATACTCCGGCATGAAAAGGAAATAGGTAGTAAATAAAAGCTAAAACATTGTGGTTACAACCGCAGCTCCAATTTAACTGGGTTCAATACCAATTTTGCCCCTCCGATCATTTTTGTTGATGAGTACTTGCTAATGGCACCGTTAGGGTAAAAGTACTGGTCGAGGGAAAGGCAAAGGATGGGCCTCAGTTGATGCAGTGGATAACACGTGCCCACCAGAAAGGGCAATCACTGGTTCGAAGCCCAAATAAGATCCCAAGTTTTTTTCGTATCTCAGTATGCTTTTGGTTATGAAATATCCAATTATACGACAAGGATGACGTCTAGTTATAATCAAGGAACAACCATTACTGAAGCAGAAAATCGTATAGATACTGCTATGCCGTGAGTTTTTCGAGAAGCTGTTGACTATGCGATCGCCATAGAGTTATTCGTCTTTCTGTACGTGATATTGAAGCGTTTGACCAAGTAAATTGTATATCAATATACTTTCCCAGGTTCTGAAGAAGGCGATGCTGCCGAAACAACAGCTATTGGAAGCCCATCCTGGGAACTGATACTACTAAATATTCGGAAATTGAGAACGTTTAGATTCGGAATTGGACCACATTTACACCAGTTGTCGACGAAAACAGTAAACGAAGTCAAAAATCATTCAGGAAACAAAAGGGAAAAGTAAAGTCGATAGAGAGCCAGAATCATCTTTAAAAAACACTCGTACGCTCCACTTCGCCTCTTCTACACTTCTGTTCATTGCAGCACTAACAAAACCCCTATGCCTCCATTTCCAAAAAAAATCGATAAGAAGACTACTGAGAAAAGAACTGCTGGATTTTTGTGTTTTCATGTGATGGCTCATTTCTACACCACCCACACACCATCGTCATATTAGCTCTTTTAGTGAAAACACTAGAGGAAATGTAGACGTGTAGGCGAGAATTAGCCCTACTCATTCTGTGTCATATGTCGGCATAGACCACGGACGACAACTTCGGGGGATTCGAAATTCGACACAAAGGGCAGTAGGTTGCACTTTTCACGAATGCAAAGAATTTATACGAAAATTAGCTGTTTTTCTATTCAGAACTACATGGAATACGACAGAGGAAGGTTGGGGAAAGAGAGAGAGAGAGAGAGAGGAACAACAGGACAAGCGCATTTATCGAAATATTGAAATAATCAACACTTACTTTCATAAAAACACAATACAATACAACGCTAGCTGACGTTTCGGCAGTATCGCCTTCTTCAGAGCCTGGAAGGGTATGCTGATATACAATCTACTAGGCCAAACGCTTCAATAACACTTACACAAAGACGAAAGACTCTTTGATAAATACATAATCAACAACTTCTCGAAAAATCCACCGCTTTTTCGTGACTTCCAATGAGGAAGTTTAGAACAGCTTATGCGTTGTATTGTATTGTGTTTTTATGAAAGTAAATGTATGCTGTTTAAAAACCTCGCGATTGCTGAACAAGAAAACGACACATTCATATTCCAATGCCGAGGTTAAGAGAAAGTCGACCCTGGGAACTATAATCAACACTCTTGAATCGAAAGAAATAGAATTATTAAGCTCTATTAGTGTTTACATTAAGCTCTGTGTAAAGGAATAACGGACGAGGTGTGCAGAACCGATCAATCTCTTAGGAACCCATCGTGCATTCAAATCCGTTCAAAGCATTATAAAGGTGGACGAAAAAATATCTGAGCTACACAGTGACTTATTTAAACCTATCGATCTATCAGTTTAGTAATCTTGTTTTCCATGGAGCAACTGACAACATTACAAGACTCTAGAGTGGTGAGGATTGTTTTATTATCAAGAGATCAAGCCAAAGGTCACCTGTCTATCGTAAAGCGCCTCTAACCAACGCGCTATACACGCCTTGCTAGTTCTTGTAAAGCTGCACAATTATCCAGCAGCAGTGGTATGATTTAATGCTATCTGTTTATGGAAAAGTTTTGTGTTGACTTCTTTCAAATGCTTGTTGTGAAATTTGATAATACGACATTGTTAGTTGATTTTCTCCTATAAGCTACTGCATCCGCATTGTTTATCCTTCAAATGTTAACGTCACCATCAATAAAGATAGAAACCACAAAAAGCTTTAGTAGCAAATGAATCATCAACGGAATTAAGATTGAAACATGACAAAGTGATGGAGACAAGACTTCTGAATAGAGCTTAATGACCGCTTCATTGGAGAGTGAGCAACTCCACCTGATGTGTTCCGCTTCGAGAACGGTCACCATGGCACCACCGGATTTTCAGCGACGTTAAGTAGAGTAGCAGAAGACTTTTAACTTTTGATGGGTAGTAGATAGCCCGAACAATATCAAAATGAACCTCTTGTGTTGATTGTTCGAGAAAAAAAACGAAAGATTGCTACAATAGGCAATTTTCCGATCAAATTCCAGTTGTTCCTTTTTTGTAGCTGGTTTGTGATCGCTCATGAAAAATGAATTTTCATCCTTAGTTGAGATGTGAGAGGAGTCAAGATGATTTGAAATCTGTTCCTGCGCTGGATAAATTGAGAAAAAATTGATTGAGTAGAAGCAGAGGAAAACAGTTTTATGTGTTAAAATAAGTCACCGTAAACAAAATGAACCCTCTAGGAGTCATATCACCAATGAGTCGCCTATGAAGTGACTGCTATGAAGGTCAGGCCGTCGCGCTAGTGCATTCAGGTGATTAAATGATGCGCGCTGCTGGAAAGTTGTTCCTTTCATTTGTTAGCTATTTTTTGAGAGTCTGACATCTTGACGAAATTATTTAATTTATACTATATTATTCATTCATTAAAGTACGATTGCGAGAGAAAGGAACGAATGCTGAGGTCCGCACAACTCGTGAAGACGGACTGTCCAAGTATCCAAGTAAGTAAGCTCATATTTATTTGTATATTATTATATTATCGAATTATTAATTTGTATTTATATGAATAATATTATACATACTTTGCTAAATGAATATCAGGCTTCTCCACATTCACTACATGCAGAAAGCAAGAGGAGATGAGCTGGATCACCGCAATATGCAACACCATGTTATCTAAAAAAAGTAATGACAACAATAACAATAAATAAAGGAGTGATATAAGTAGAATTTTGTAGCTCAATTAAACTATTTTTGGCGAGATGGTTATTAAAACGATTCTTAGTACGGAGAAGAAGTGATCAGATATTGTTTGCGTCTCCGATAGTCTTACATTCTGCCCAGTTCAGAGCCCTCTTGAGCAAATAAAGTCGTCATCACCACAACAAACTTGTCCCGACCGCAATCTTCACCTAGTTCACGAATGCAACTTCAGCTCGACAATCAAATGGAAGGGGCAGAATCCGGAAGCCGCGAAGCACAGCTGCAACTTGCAAGCAAGTGCAGAAGTCTGAAAAATATCCTGTGATCGCCTCACACCTAAGGACAAGGATGGAGCTGTTGAGTTTATGCAATTGAAGAGGTATTTTAGGCACGAAAGGAGATCTTTATAATTTTGGGTTGCTGAATCTGAATGAAAAATCACCGAAAATCAGTGGAAAAAAGAAGTTCGTGGATACTTTGGGATCTATCGGAAGCAGTATGAATAAGGGGAAAATCTAAAAGTGTCGAAAATAAGTGACTGCGAGGAAAATTCTTGAAAAGTTATGACTGAATAATTACCAAACGTGGATACGACATGAAAACTATTTAAGAAATAAGCTCAAGAACAGTCTGATAGGAGAACTAACCAAAGCTTTAACCTTGATATCACAACGATGACCTGGGTTCGTTCGCCTCATTTGTATGTGTCTTTCCAGTTTTTTGAAAATGGATCGAAAAAAGACAGAAATGGTGGCAGCGATAGAGTGGAAGTGAGGAAATTGAGAAATAAAGCTTTTAATGAGAAAACATTCGAGGTTTCAGGATTTAGCTCCTTGCCGAAAAATTTTAGTAGCTGAGAAATCACATGTGCAATCTAACGCTACTAAAAAATTACGGCTGATTGCTAATAGAAATCAAGAATAAGAAAAATATTCTATATGTACATTCTATCAGAAAAGTGGCTGATAAGATTGACTCACTGACCAGCTCCATTTTCACGTCACTTTTTTTGCTAATATGTAAAAATTTTAGTCTTGTATTCATCCACAAAGCAGAATATTTATTTAATTATACTGTTAATAAATAAATATATCAACCCGGCTAGTTCCATCGATCTTTTGCCATCAGCAATCACCCGTCAGCGGGATTGATCTGGTGAGCCCAAATCGGCAACGAACCCAGTTAAGCTGAGGCTGTGGTTATAACCACAATTTTAACTTATTATTTACTGCCTACTTTTTTTTATATCAACTATTTATTCCAAGGTTTATAGAAAGTAGGTCCTTTGAGTTACATAGCAACACATCTGCAAAGGCATGCCATCATCTATTTGCACTATTTTTCGTGACAGTGAAGCGCACGGAAGAAAAGTGATTAAACAGATAAATCACTACGCTAACTAAAACTAAAAAAATAGCTATAAAAAGGTGTGTGTTACCAATGAAAAACCCCATGATGCTTCACATCACTCGACACCGACCTAAATATCATCTGGGAAGCTTCTAGTGCAGTCGTTTAGCTAAAAGCAGCTGAACAGCTATCATTACAATAGACTAGCGAGATACAGCTAAATAACTATGACGTTGGCTTATAGAGAAAAAGCTCAAGAGCTCCCATTCCATTGCGTCAGCTAGAAGAAGAGGAATAGCCTCTATTACAATGGCTTCTTAAGATCGCCGAAAAACGAATAACAGCACAGCACATGAGCAGTAGCTCACATGAGTGACGAACGGGACCATTTCTCCAACCAGCGATGGTGACATGCCGTAAGTGGAACAGTAACTTTTCAATCGAAAACCTGATTCGAAGAAAATGTAGAAACTACTATTGCTTTTATTAGGAACCACTACTAGAGCCATTGTACGTACAAGTAAGGCTAGTATAAAAGCCAATGAGCTTTCTCTTTGACCTTCTTGTTGAAGTAGAGCAGATGAAAGTCCATAAAAAACTCAGATTCCATAATTTCAAATAATACACCAGCCCTTATCGAAGCATTGATAAAATGACTACTGGAGTATGTTGGAAAACGATGTTAAGAGCTACAAAACTCGTTAAAACTCAAAATGATAGTTGGAGAACAAGAATTTGTTAAATAAGAACTCGTAAGGCGCTCATTCTCTGACATATGAAATTGTTTTCGCATTCGTAGAGGCTAAGAAGACGTGGTAAAACAATCGTCTGTCTAGTCCTCGCCAACGGAAGCGGAGAAGCAAGTGAACAATTAGCGATGAATGTTGTCGTCTTCTTCTTATCGTGGTGCTCCGTCAATCAACCACTTAAGAACGCAGCACATGGCTCGCATCTTGCGAGTGCAGTATATAGCGCGAAAAAACCATTGAGGAAGGAGTTCAGTGAGATAGAATCGTCCTAAGTGTTCTTTACATTAATTCATCGTCGTTTCCTAGCCTAAGCTAAAGAAGTATGTGAAAAGTGAGCAACGAATGGTGCTGCCGCATTGTATTCATGACTGTTTGTAACGTGACCAACTAACCCAATCGCATGACTGCCATCAATCGCTGGGAGAAGATGTTCATTGTGATGGAGTGTGCATAGGAATTCTCGACATCACTTCCTGAGATCAAATTCTGTAAGACGTCGCCGTGCAGAGAAATCATTCGATGGAAGAGATTTTTTCAGGATTTAACAAAGCATAGAAATATTTTGGTGCAACTGTCATCAGAATCGGTGTAAGTAGAAGGTGTGATTTAAATTTCAGCTTACTAACTGGAAAATGTGGCACGTGTGGCACGGTGGTCGGAGACGCCCTGCAACACACACGTCGAATTGATCCCGAAGCCCATAACCTACCAAGCCTTCCATCCCTCCAGGTTCGGCAAATTGACACCAGATTTGTCGGGAGGATAGCAGCACTGGCTCGATACATCGATAGACTACCGCGAGTCATTGTAAAGGCCACATTTGCATTCAATCTCCTCCAAACGGTTCTTAATGAAGTCGAATGCATGGCTCATCCCTCAGGGATTGGTCAGCGCCGAGAGCTTTATCCTTTATCCTTTTTAACTGAGAAATAGGAAGTAATTAGTTTCTGGAAGCCGCCGGAACCTATCCATAACACAAACTAATATTAATTGCTTTTCTTCAGCATTAAAAAACTCAGCACTTGTCAATTCTTCAGTATTAGTGTAATAATTTTGAATAGCTCGTCCAAATAAACGGTGGACCAAAGAAAGTATGAGAAAATGCATTTAAACTACTGGTAAATAAAAAACGTTAACTTGGACTCAAAGAGTTCAGCAGAGCTTGTGGCTGCATCTATAGGAAAACCAAATATTTATGTGAAGAACACGTTCAGATGTAAGTGATAAATTCTTAAGGAGCAACTCTTTTAAATTTAAATTGGGTGGAAACGAATGTCTGCACTGATTTCACTTCAAAGAAGCAGGGTTTGTAAGAAGTGAAATCAACTGTGAACAAAATTACTCAGCGGTTGGCAGGTATCAATATCCATTCCAATCGTGTGGAAGTGACGAGGTGTCGTTATTCTTTGGATGAAGACCTGAGTTGTCTCATAAATAAACAGCCAGGCTCATTGAGCATTCAATATATCAGTGAGTACAGAAGACCGATGAGAGGTCCTCAATACTAGGCTGAATTCATTACCCAGCGAACAACTTTTAGGAGAACGAAGCAAGCGAAAGAACTGTGTCCATCACGACATATATCTATATTTAAAAAGCACTGCAAAGAATATAGAATATGGCTAAAGGAGAAAGCATGGAGCGTTCGGCCGTGATGAGCTCTTGACTGATTCGTTCTACGCCGCTGACCACCATCGGTGTGATATTGCTACTTGACTGCAATGACCGGCGAAAACCTGTCAAGGCACCAAGTCAGACATGTTGTCAAAGGTAGTGTAAGGGAATATTTTCACTTATCATACTATACTTTGCTTTAACAGGCATCAAATAGATGACATAACCTTCCGTGTTTGCTTTTCAGAGTGTTATGCGAGAGATAGACGTTCAGCATGACAAACAAATATACACCACTGTCGGAGGACGGCGGCGACGACGACGATGATGATGATTGCCAGCATTTTCGTCGAGTGCAAACCAACCGAAACACATCCCACGCATTTGCCCATGTGACACTCTTTACATCCAAACACATACACTTCTCATGGTGGATTACGCGCCACCACGAGGGAACAAAATAAAGAGTGGGTGTGGATGAGATCTATTGGAAAATCTCCTAATGTACTAGATAACCCTTCCTCACCGTAACTGTTTACGCTAGACTAACAATTGTTATCGCCTTCTTCATCACATATTATCACCTACAAATGCTTTTTGTTTTCTCTAATATCTACAGAAATCGTCGCTTGACTTTTTGGATTTCGAAACTTTTTCGGGCATTCAAATGTTCTAATTGACTACTAAAAGATAACTTCAATGATGCTGATATATTTGCAAAACTCCGGACCGCAGGCGTCTGCAGTGGGGAGCGAACGCGCTTCCTGCGGTCCGGAGTTTTGCAAATATCTCAGCATCATTGAAGTTATATTTCGCAATATGCCCTGCCATTAAAAAGATTGGCAGAAAATAAAACGGCGGTTACGATTGTACTAAAAGATATATAGGAGAACAGATAGCGCAGTGGTAGTAATGCCGTTCACAATGAGGACACCCCAGCCCACTTAAGCACTAGTTCGACTTCGCTCCGGATCCACCATGCTTTCCACAGCTACGTTGTTTGGTGCAAAACGTGTATCGGACAAGCTCGGTCTCTTCAATCAGCTCGAGGTCGTTCTAGCTCGACTATGTGACGAACAGCAAGAAAATCGACTTGGCAAATATTAAACGACATTCATGATGTAGAAGAAAAAATGCTCAAATACATTCCGAACCAAAACGCGGAAAAAGTTAGAAAGCCTTCGTCGATTTGTGGGTTATAGATGTGAGGAAATGAGTTGAACTTTAGAAGTGCTGGGAACAGAATAGTTTGACACCTGTGATGTCGGCAGTTATTAACTATAGGATTAAGGGTTTATAACCGCTACAGAGATTCTGTCACGAATCTCACTTATAGAAGTGTCTCATGCCTAGTAATCACGAGGCAAAAGGTTGTGTACCCAGGTGGTGAGTAGGGGATAATTTGCAGACCAAAACCGACTTTGCTTCCCTGAGACGCAGGTGAAGCCAAGGGATAGACTCCTGTTTCAGCTGCGTCGATTTAGTACGTACCTTCTATGTCTGCTAGGGAATATTCATGTAGGCTGCTTCGGTATGTTCGTTCTTTTGCCGATCGCAATTCGACAAGTCAATTCTGCGAAGAGCAAGCGACTTAGAAGTATATGAGAGGCGGTTGGGAGTAGCCTCTAGGAAATAAGCTCCATTGCCTACTCTTGGAGAGAATCGCAAAATATCCGTGATTATATCCAGCCTCCAAATTCAGAGCTCATCGAGCTGCACGTGGGTTCTAAATGCTAAACACCAAAAATAGGTGGGCCTCCTCTTCTGACGGCTGAAGAAATCCTGATACGGCAGCATTGCGAAGCTCGAGTATGGAGAGCTGCTAAAATGTCGGAGCCATTTTAGTTCGCCCAAATCTCAAAGGACTAAGGTGACGTTCTGTACTTACAATGAACGCCCAATTGCATCTGCTCACTCAATAAAGGGATTGCACATGCAGGCTGGAAGGATAAGGTGCGCCGTTATAGCACTGGCTGAGACGAGAAGCAAGCGTTCACGCCACCTATGAACCTGGCAAGAAAAAAACCTGAAAAAAAACTTGAACGAGAGCCTAGGAAGCTACCCGTGAGTATACCCGGCCCCCACGTTCCGGGCCCAGCAAGCTATACATGGGTATCAAAAAATGCTAAACACAGTAAAAAAAAAAGGGCCTCATAGCTCTGACCCTGAAAGAGCCCCCAATTCGTCAGCGTTGGGTAGGACGAGTACAGAGAGGCTGCTAAAATCTCAGGACCAATGGAAGCTGTCTGGATCGCAAGTAGCCAAAGTGGCGACCTGTATCTACAATTCAAGTACACTTGCGTCCGAGTCTTCGGTAGAAGATTGCTCATGCAAATAAAAAGGATAAGTTACGACGTCATCGGCTTGGCCGAGACGAGAAGACGCCAGCCTTTCAACGTCGTATATAACACCTGAGAAGAACTGCTCCGCGGAACATGCGGTAATGGAGAAGTCGGCGGCGTTGGCGTTCTTGAAAGCACGAGTTCGCCCATGAACATCGATTCATTTGAACAACTAACAACCTGAATCTGATGCTTACAGTTGAAGAGAGTTGGATCAATCTCGGTTTTGGGAATCTTCCCCTTCTATGCACCGACGTCTATGCATTTAGCGAAGTCGAAACGTTCTATCTGGACTTGAAAAAGTTCTACAAAGAAGACCATATGTTCTCTAATGCCTCTGTTGGAGACTTTAACGCAAAAAATTGACCCTTAAAAACATCTAAATAACGTCACATTGAAACTCATCAATGAAACAAAAATTGTGAACGGCTCCCTGAGTTTATCGATACGGCCAGTAGCTTATACAGTACGTCGCAATTCCGGAAAGCCTCACTGTCAAGGCTGGACGTGGAACTCTCCCAAGGGAGAGTCCCATAACGAAATACACCATATCATATTAAATCGAATGTATTACCTAATCGATGTTACTACTCGTCCCAAGTTCTACACGGAATCAGGCTTCGGCTTCTTAACGCAAGACTCCACTTCTTGCACTAGAGAGACCCGCTAAATTTAGAAAACGAAATCCTAAAACCACCACAAACTGGGATTTAATTATTTCATTTATCTGCTCAAGGAAAGACGCCGTTCTTGATAACATCAACATCAGTCATCAATGCGATTGTCTCATTCAGCATCCTCACGTTAGCGCATTGAAATTTGAGTTGCAAAGTCACAAAGAGACGTGCGTGGAATCGCACGAGCTGCAGGCAACCGCGAACTAACGTCCGAACTTGCAAAACAATGTAGGCAGGCGATAAAAGAAGATCTTAAAAAGAGAAGAACAGCAGTAATGGTCGAAGCTGAGGAGGTTGGGAAAATCATTTGCAAAACACCCGAAATCTAATTTTCTAAATTTGTCAGCAGTAATGAGCGTTTTCAATCATAGTTAAAAGAGTGTGTTTGGCGGCTTATGCGTACTTCGCTTCGGAGTCGCCGAAGGTCCACAACCGCTTCAGCTAACACTTTTGTCTTCTGTTCATATGATCCACAACAAAAATCAATCACCTTCGTTACCTTCGTTCATGATCAGCACCAAAAATCACCATCACTGCTGCCATTTCATAAGCATTAACTTTGCATTCAACGTGAACCATCACCTCGGTTTGGCATCGGTGCTGCTTATTTCACCTTTGAACGGGTGGTACGCAAACACAATCTCTTACAGCAAGTAGAAAATAGATGGTCAAAACAAAAGTTTATCTAGAGTTTGAAAACACCATATAGAGCAGGCCACATAGGTAGACTGCGAGTAGGTCTAATTTCTAAACAATTGCGCTTCGATATTTTATTCGAAATCCATGTTGTTAACGTCAACTCTTCACCGTCTGTAGTTTAGACGCAAACGATATTTCGATGGCAGTCTTCACCAGTAGTTTAGCCCATTCTCCCTTTTTATCATTTCTCTACTCTAATGTTTTATAGCCGTGGTCTATTTCCAGCTTAGTAGCAACGACGTGGAACATTCGGTGACACATGAATGTTTTCTAGCTAATGCAGCCCGTTGCTTCTTTGGCAAGAAGTGGTTGTTCGATAGTTTGGATTGGTTACAGGAATGATTGTACTACGTTGCATGATGGGATCCTTTATTTTAAACATTGTGACCTCTAGAGTTCTCGGAAAGGTTACTAGAATCTTTTCTTGAAGTGTTCGGAGGCTCACACATTTCTCGCCGTCGGTATTGTTTCCGCTGTGAAGACTTCTTCGGAGAAAACTCGATTACTCTCTGGTCCTCTTGTGAGTTTTCATACCAATGATGTCGTAGCGGCTAAATGGAAAGGTAAACGTTATATTTCAAAACAATGTGTAGCTTTATCAAATCAAATGTTTTACATGCGCACTTTTGTAAGAAAAAAAAACAATGAATGACACTCACAGTTGCCTTCCTATGCAGTCTGGCAAGCTGCGCTCCCCATTTACTGCAAATTGTGTCAGGATAACATGATTCTATGTAATGAAATAGTTAGCTGACAGTTGGAAAACGACTTTGTTTAAAACCCTTTAAAGTAGATCGTACTAATGTAGCCAGCTTCCCCACAGTCGACCAAGAAAGCCTAAACTGGTTGCAATCTTTCAAAGCCACTCAAGAAGAAGTAGCACGGCCGGTTATTAGTAGAGCTAGCTTCTCTAGACTTAAGCTACCAATGTCAATCAGTCTACTGGCAGCGTGTGTCACCAAAGCCGAAACGACAAAGCGCTACAGAAACTGCTTTAACACCACCTGGAAAATTTTGAGAGCAGCATGGACTTTTTCTGCAGAAGGGATGGTAAAAGTGAGAACAACTGCCGATTTGGAAAATTTGTTCTCTTGATTTCTTCCAACATAAGAACTACAAGCTGCAAGCGTTTCTCTTATTTCAATAGACAACTTGCTGTTGCTAAGCCTGTATTATAAATAAAATTGTCTTCTATGGAATACTGTCCTACTGCAACAAAACATATTTGATATGTGCTTCTCCGTATGCTGGTTTCAGACTTGTTACCTGAGATCTCCAATAAAGAGCTGGTCTTCGTTATTAAGCCTGAAATATGGAATGAAAGTCTCTGTTGGTCCGACCGTTTGATGAAAAGCGTCAAGGATTGATGGTCTCCATCACAAGCAAACATTCTTGATGTTCGCCTGAGCAGACAGCTGTATCATTGCTGGTGAAAAAACTTGTAATTTTCTAAAACTCCTTTCTAAAAAAAAGGCGTCAATTTATTTCCTGCAAATTAACCAAAGTAAGCCACAATTTCGTATCGTTCACTTCTAGAAAGAGTCATTTATTGAAGTGTGGTCCTAAGGAGATCCATACATAGTGGTAGGTAAGCCTTGTTTCCTCTCCGATGCAGAAAAAATAATATTACATATCGTATTTCACACTTGAATAGTACTTCAAGAGTCGCCGTCTTCAATAAGAATCATGCAAATCTCAGCGAAAATGTCAATACTGGTACTCAAGCACTGCAATCAATGATTCCTTTGAATAGAAACACACGTCCGAGTTCCATGATAACTGAGAGCAGAACAAACGAAATCTGTACAAAACAAAATCTGTTCACCAGCACAACACCATACAGTGAGGAAACATCTCATGTGAAGATATTATTAGAAAGCAAATAACAACAGTTGTCGGTGAGAAGACAGTGATAAAGCCTCCAGTCATTGGCTGGAGTGGTTTAGCGATTTTAAAGCGCTTTGAACGACGATCGCAGCGAACGAAATTTGCGAGGAGAAAGAAATAGGTGATGTTTTGTGGGAACGACGACGACCATTACATCTGTTGGATCAGGTGCTGCTTGTTTGGCTCTTCAATCGGTTACTGTAGAAATTGTCATTGCGTTCATAGCTAAAAAATAAACAGTGTACGCCACGTTTCATCATTTTTAAAAATCCGCTCGCTAATTTTACAAGTGAGTCTGATAAACATAATACTCTGGAATATTCATTTGGCAGGTGAAAAAGATGGTTTATTTCATTTTGAACGAAAGGAAGGCTTAATAGAACTACCTAAAAAAAAATTCACGTGAAGTAGAAATATTTATATGTATCCTTTCTTTGATGAGCTTACACGAGGTTGATAATGATGTTTATTTTCGGCTTTATTTTTGTTTATTTTCGGTTTATAGCCGAAAATAAACATCATTATCAACCTCGTGTAAGCTCATCAAAGAAAGGATACATATTGATTAGTGATACCGAGGTTGAAGGAAAGTCGGTTCCGAAATAGAAATATTTATGTTCTACTCAACATTATCAAGTCTGGTTAACGGATACGTATAGTACAATGGTCAGAGGTATCCTGCTGTGCATATTTGTAGTGGTTCGATTCTTCAACCTGTGCAAATCCCGATCTCTCCGGTGTCCACAAGTTGTTATTGGACTTGTATGAAGGGAGAAAAGCAGTGGTTCGATTAATCAGTAGACCAATTCAACTCATCGTATAGGCCAAATATGCACTGATTCACTTTACAACGACACGAATGAAGTCGAATGCATACCGAATCTTAAACGTGACACCAGCGCTTTGTCTTTCTAAAGTTCCATCTCACCTAAGAAATGAGCAGCTCTTACCGTGATCGCCATCTGGAGAAAGAATTTTCTAGTTACTTAGCTCCTTTAATTTTCATGAGGTAGTAAATAGTATAAAAATGTTTCTGTATGCTATAAACAAAAAGTAATCAGCAAAGTACTGTTGCAAGTGATCAGCGCCGAAGATCCACTCATTAAACCAAACAACTTGACGGGATCTTCAACGAAGACCTATTCAGACCAAAAATGTTCATCTCAGCATCCACCATCAAAAATTAACATGTCTGTGGCAATTTTCTGTAACTTTCTTTTAAACACAAAAATCTGATCAGTTCCGTTTTTTGGTCTTAAAGAGAGAGAGAGAAGAGAAAAGAGCAGCAGTAATGGACGAAGCTGCACGGGTTGCGAAAAGCATTCGCAAAGCCCACCAAAGCTTCGCCAATTACCAGACCAAGATGAATACACTCCGACGCCCAGACGGAAATGTTACAGCGTCCAGAAAAGCAATGGAGAAAATTATTCACGAATACTACTCAGATCTCTTCGATAGCCAAGTCCACCTTCGTCATATGAAATGAAGGAGGATGGATATGTTGCACCACCGGTTCTCACTTCCGAAATACAGAATGCCATTTCACAGGTGAAAAATCGGGCAGGACCAGGTCAGGACAGGATAAGACCAGAACACCTGAGGAACCTCTCGCCATTCCTCGAAAACACACTGGCTCGGCTTTTCATATGTTACCTGTCTGAATGTAAGGTCCCTACTCAGTGGATGACCAGCAAGACCGTGCTAATGCTTAAGAAGGACGACTTCCACGACATCGACAACTATCGTCCAATCTGCTTGCTGTCTGTCGTCTACAAACATTTCACTCGAGTCATCCTAAACGGGATTAACAAAACACTTAACGAAGGGCATCCATATGAGAAATCAGGGTTTCGAAAAGGATTTCGTACGATGGAGCACGTCTACACGATAGCGAGGCTCGTTGAAGTATCGCAAGAGTACAAAAGACCGCTCTGTCTCATTTTCATCGATCTACAGAAGGCCTTTGATTCAGTTGAGATAGAAGCAGTTCTGGAAGCCATTGATAGTCAAAGTGTTCATACTCACTACAAAAAGAATCTTCGTAAGCTTTACAAAAATTTCACAACCACAATATCACCATTCTACAGCGATGTTAACATCGACGTCAGAAGAGGGGTTAGGCAAGGCGATTCGATCTCGCCAAAACTAGTTGCCGCCACCCTCCAAAACGCCATGCGAACATTGGAATGAGATAATACGGGAGTGAAAATCGATGGTCGGCAGTTACACCATCTTCGCTTTGCTGATGACATCGTCCTTATAACACCAAACATTAGCCAAGCGAAACGTATGCTTGACGACTTTGATAAAGCCTGTAGAAAGATTGGTCTTCGACTAAATTTCACAAAAACGATGTTCATGAAGAACGGATTAGTTTCGCATGCATGTCCCATTCACGCTCAATGGAACGAATATTTCCGAATGCTCCAGTTATATCTATCTAGGTCGGAAAATCAATGTGATGGACGACTTAGTTCCAGAGCTGAGCGGAAGAAAACAAGCGGCTTGGAGAGCTTTCAAGAGCATCGAGGATGTAATAAGGAGAACGAAAAACACTCGATGCCCCACCTTTTCGATTCAACGGCACTTCCTGCGTTAACGCATGCGGCAGAAACCTGGTCGCAGCGTAAGTGGGATGAAAGGTCATTCAGCGTTATTGAACGCGCAGGCGAAAAGACGATGTTAAGCTCCAGCCTGCGTCAACGATCAAAAATCAAAAATGCCGTTCAGTTCGCCAAACAGTCGAAGATAAGGTGGGCCGGACACGTAATGCGTGTGAACGGCAACCGATGGAGAACAGCCGTTAGTGACTAGATTTCTTCAGATGTCAAACGCACTGCAAGAACCCACCCACCCGATAGTCGGAGTTTTTTGCGAAAAACCTAGAGAAAGATAAGATGCTCAACAAGTCCCTAGAGTTATCAAAACCCACTGGGCTACTCTTGCACGCGACAGGGAAAAATGGAAGATTTACAGGCACTCGCTCGAGTCACTCGACGACCAACGGAACTACAGGTGATACATGTGAATAGTTTTTAAAAACTGAATGCTTGTATTTGTGGATTACAATATCCAAGCTATGACTACGATGTGACTCATGGAGTAAAATGCATTCGGGATTTTGTTCACGATTGGTCCTAGATTAAGCCAATACCTGTATGTGCGGCGAATTATCATCGCGAGGAGCTCTTAGTGAACTTTCATAATATTTAGATGGTCGGCGTTCAGGCATGGAGTGAGTTTCAGTATGTTTTCCATTCACTTCGCCCTATTACCACTTCACCAGTTCGCCTGTCTGAAGGATTGTGATACTTGTGAGTACCATTAGGAGATCCGTAAATCATTTTTAATCGTGAACACAAATTGTTAGGGCGAGTTATTATCATCCGCACTTATATAGAAGGTGGTCACAAGTCTGCTCACCACAAAGGCAGGTATTTGGTTTCATTGGTGAAAAGTAAGTCTTTCCAGACAAGCATACTGTAAATTTGCAATAGCAGGGGTGTCTGATTGGTCTACTGTGGAATCGAACCAGCGACCATGCAGTATTATTTCGCGGCATCTCAATCACTGCACTTCCTGCTTTTTTTAGAAACAGCCAGTGAAGAAAAAAAAAGGTTGTGTTTGCTTGCACACTTACCTGCGTCTTTTCTGGTCTCGTATAAATACAATTGTCAAGCCCACTACAGACGTAAACCACACATAGAGAATAATTACCAGAAAACAACCAGTAACAATCTGCAAAGAAAACTGTAATAAGAACAATCGTTTGATAATCTGCTAAAATCTGGCTAGGTTTCTCTTCATATACTCCAAATCTCTGTACTTATCGAGGTTTCTATTCGGTCGTCTGTGAAGCTTTGCGGAGCAACCCTCGTTGCACTAAGACCGCAGTAGACTCGTTGAGTGGACTACTTGTCTGTTATAGACCGAATTGATTTACCTTTCCCAAATAAAGCAGGCACCAGTCTATATAAATCTTCTTTTGAGAGATTAAGATCTGATTCGGTCACTGACAATTGATAACATAATGGCACCATGCGAGATTGAGAGTTTTACCCTTGAGGAGTCAAAACTAAGCGGCTGCGAAGATAAGATCAGGATATTTTTAGCATTTTTGTCAAAGTTTACCTAGGCAAAACATTTTGAACGGCCTCGTAAGGAATATTTGGAACCGTATAGGCAAACTGCTTAGAAGATAAACAGAGGAAAACGTAGAAATCCTATTGTGGAAAGTCAAAGTGACGGGATGAAAGCAGAAGGTGTGGATATCATACCTCCACTATTCATTCCTTGTTTCACTTTTTCTACCTGTTACCTGTTACAGTTACATGATGAGCAAATTTCCGAAGCACAAAGCCGATCGTGGTACTTCACTAAAATGAGGTTTACACAAAAGTGGCGAGTATTAGCTAATTTGCCTGGCTCCTAGAACCTTTTTACTTTGCTCAATGAGAATCGCATCACCAGTAAATTGAAAGACCACAAACGATCCACCTCTTTTGAATTGTTTCGCGCATTTTTCAAGAATACGACGACGAAATAAGCAGCACTGAATTCCTAGATGATGGCAAACAGTCACATTATTGTGTTATACCTTTTTATTTTCTGCCTACTATTATTTCGCGGCAGAGTACTAAGCGAAATACAACCACAACGTTGCTGAGATATTTGCAAAACTCTGGACAGCAGGTGTCTACGGTGGGGAACGAACGCGCTATTGTCCTTTCCGGGGAGTAACGCGTTCACCACCACACCATGCGGGTCCTTTGTTTCGCCTGTCTCTCAGCTATTTCTATCGATCTTTGCCACAGCAATCACCCGTCAGCGGGATTGATCTGGGGCGCCCAAATCGGCATAGAACCCAGTTAAGCTGCGGCTGTAGTTGAAATCACAGTGTTATACCTTTTATTTTCTGCCTACTATTATTTCGCGGCAAGGTACTAAGCGAAATACAACCACAACGCTGCTGAGATATTTGCAAAACTCTGGACCGCTACTCCCCGGAAAGGACAATAGCGCGTTCGTTCCCCACCATAGACACCTGCGGTCCAGAGTTTTGCAAATATCTCAGCAACGTTGTGGTTGTAGTCACATTATTATTTATTGCCTACTGGAATTTTTCACGGTAGGGTAGTACGTGAGATGCAGCTACAGTGATGCTGAGATATTTGCAAAACCACGGAAAACTAGATGAGAAGAAGTCGAAACGAAGGATTTACATGGTGTGGTGGTGAGCGTTAGCTCCGGAAAAGTGTAATTGCACGTTCATTCCCCACCGCAAACATCTGCGGTCCCGAGTTTTGCAAATAACTCAGCATCGTTGTGGTTGCATCTCGGTATCGTTGTAGTAACATTAGTTTTGCTTCACTGTTGGCTTCATTCCAACATAATGGGTCAGTAGCGCTGTAGTAGTGCCCAGCCCCATCTGCGAAAAGATCGCTCTCTCCATTCTAAGTGCGAACACCTTAACACGGCTATCTCATGGCTCCAGGGAGAATCGAATCGACCAGCGTTCTACGACATTCATTAAAAGAACACGAAATCCCCACTCATATTAGAGGATTTTTGTGGTGATGGATGCTAGGAAACGAATCGAATGCAAGAAATGCTGAAATCTGCACAGTAGAAGATGCGAAAGATTGGTTGTGCAAATTTTAAAAAATCCTTATAGACTCTGAAAGTAGTTAGAGTAGGTTCAATGCTAACAGATCTTTTGTTTAATTACTCGCTGTCCCAATTAAACCTCCCATATCTTCAGAGTTGGAAAATTGCTTCCTGAGTTGTTGCAGAAAAGCTCCATTTAGTATTCATAGCTTGGGAATTGACGACCTGGAAGGGCTCTAGAATATTTTCGAGATTCCGATCTGCTCGCCCAGTAGCTCTCGAAAAACAGCATCGTGAAGTGTAGCCAAACCGGGACGGAAAACCGAAGCATTCGTGGATGACGGATGCAAGACAATGAAGCGAATGAAATAAGTGCTGGATTGTTTGCAGTACATGTAGAGATCAACCACGCTACAAGATTGTACTCATGCCACACTCGGAGCAGGTAACCACTACAACAAACGGCGCTCGTTATAGGAAGAAGTTACAAGAAAATAGTTCCCAGGATCGACTTTCTCTTAACCTCGGCATTGGAATATGAATGTGTCGTTTTCTTGTTCAGCAATTGCGAATGTATGCTGTTTAAAAACCTCGCGATTGCTGAACAAGAAAACGACACTTACAAGAAAATGTTCGTTGGACTCGTGAAGACAAGGAGTAGAAGGATTCAACTAAGTAGGCTTCTATTAACAACTCAAAAGAGTGACTTTCCATAAACGTCGGCATAAATAAGCGACATATTCATTTATATATCCCTATGAACTGATCTTGTTGAGCTGATGTGAGGTTGGCATAATTTCCCGTTGTTGTTGTTGTTGTTGTTGTTGCTGTTGTTGTTCACATAATTTATACCAACCTCGCATCAGCTCAACAAGAACAGTTTATTAGAACATGTAAATAAGTAGGCACCACCTCAAATTCAAATTTGTGGACAAAAATAATGGAACAAAAATGAAGCAAAACTGTGGGAAACAGGGGGTAAAAACATTAGTCATGATGTCACGCAGAGCTTCCTCTTTGAAAACAAATAACTACTTGAATACTTCCACAATGCCTATATATAATGTTATCTGTGTAAGACAGTTAAATCTTAAAAAAGCCCGCGAGAACAGCACGAAATGAAAACTCACATAAGGACCATAGAGTAATCGAATTTTTCCCGAGGAATTGACCACAACAACGGCGACACCGAGGGCGAGACAAACGTTAACCACCTGAAACCTCAACACAAGGATTTCATTCATATTAGTGGAAACCCCAACGAAAAGCTGGATATTGTATATTTTATATCTTTCTGTTTTCTTTCCTGCTTGTTCAACATTCACTGCATCTGTTCGCAACGATGCTATTGACAAAAATGTATGGAAAATGAAAAAGAAATTCAGGCGCAGTCATAGAACAACTCACGATGTAAGTATGTCATAACCGTGCTAAAGAATAAAGCCTTAGGCTCTGATTCATCCTCGAGGTCAAACATTTCGGTTCCTTTAGGCATCACGCGGAAGAGTGGATACATATTTGGCACGGATAATGATATCTGTGATTCGTCTAACCTATGGAATCAACGCTTTTATCCTCCTTGGAAAATTAGGTTTTACCTCATAAATCCCGAAAAGATAGAACAGACTTAGTTAGCACCAAACGCCTCGAACCAGTGACCTCGTGTGTATTGCAGGGGACGGCTAATTACTCCGCTATAAAAGGCCTTCTCTTACGCAGCTACGGTATTGTTTTTCTAACTGACCGTATTCAACACAAACGGCATCATCAAATAGTACGCATCAATGAGGACACCGATGATGAGCAACATGGCGGTGGCGAATTCGAACAGCACTAGGCATGTGACCGGTGCTGCCACTAGTGACTGCATCTCCAATGAAAGGCTACCTGACGCCATCAGCAGACAGCAGATTGCTAAAGAATCTTTCTTAAATTATTCCTGTTTCACTAGCATAAGGCATTCAATAACGTATTGAATATTTCACGGCAAAAATAATGGCAAAGCACTATAGAAACGATTCGTCTACTGATATAAAACTCCTTCCAACCTTCAACATCCTAAAAGATATACATGTCAAGGCTGTGGTAACGGCTAAGTTGGTTTGGCAACTTAAACGGCGTTAGTGAGAAAATTCTTCTTTCATTCTACATCATTCGAATTTTTCCTAGTAATATTCTTGATGAGCCCACTTTTTTAGGTATAATAAACAGGGGAAAATTTAGGAGCGCAGAAGGTTATATACAAACTCAGGATAAACTCAAAAAAGGGAGAAAACAAAGATGTATCTTCATTGTTGTTCGCCTAAAATATTTCGTAGTAATAAAAATACTGCGTTATATGTACTACATTTCACGTGTAACACACTTGGTACTTGAACGGCCTAACCTCATTTGTTGCGCGGACCCCAGCATTATCACCATTTTTCGGAGATTTGCTGGTTAACCCATTGTGGTTTCCTGGAATCCCGAGGTCAGTCTGGCTAACGTCTGCCAACGTCGTCACCACCACAGGCAGTCGCAACCCTCGTGGATCACAGGGAGATTTGCCACCATGCAACTTTGATACCAGGACGGTGGTGGACCCTGGCATTGGATTACTCTTAGCTAGGCTTCCTGATGGAAACGTCGAACTCATTCTCAGCTTGGGAGACCCTGCCAGCATGATGAATCCTTCGTTGTACATCGCAGTCCGACACACAGAAACCCCTCCCAGCCACGATAAGACGGTAAACCGTTGCGAGGCCATGTGTAACATACAATTTAATACATTAAAATGCTACACTACATATAATGTACTGCATATGGACTTGAGCGGCAAAGTAGTGCCTAGGAATAGAAAGCTTGCTCTGAAAAGTATATCCATGTTTTTTTAACGAATTCGTTCCTAGACTCTTTTTAGATACAAAACTCACTTATAACCGAAATGGCGACGCTCAACATGCCGATGATACAAGAAGCAACTTCAATTCGACAATATCCCAAACATACCCTAAATCTCCAGCAGTAAATGCTGCTTATTTGCAGAAAAACAACCCACAGTTTAAAAAAAGAAAACAAAAGAGGAAGGAAAACTGACGAGTTAATTCTAGTGTTTTCGTTAAACTGTGATCTATTCGGATGAGAGCGGTAGAGGTTCGAGGGGGCGGACTGTACAGGGACCTGGAAGATTGTTCCATATAACCACAAAAAAGTAATACAAACAAAAATAAAGAGTTTTTGGTGATCTTTTATCGGCGCAATTATTTAAGCCAATTATGAGCTCAAATAGAGGTTATTCAAAAACAGATTCGAAATCTAATTGCAATTTGTCCCACTTTGCTATAGAGGACTTCGTTCTGTCGTTACAGAACTCCAATGGTTTACAGCGTTCTTTGCTGAATTCTCTCGCTTTTGACCATTTAGCTGGTATGGTTTTTGTCATAAAGTGGCCGTGGAAATGATGAAACGAACCGACTTCAAAGTTTTCATCTCCAACCGAAATAAAAAAACGAGAAAGACGCTAAATCACTGGGTTTAAATATTGAGACAATTCTAGGCATTAACTATTCCTTCCATTTATATTACCTGAATCATCTCATTACCAAAAAAACGACCAGTTAGCAAAGATAATTTACTAGATTCTTTTCTACTTGCTACAGCTATCTAGTAGAAACCACAAATGAGCGGTTTGTGGTCATTAAACACTTGGAACCAACCTCGAAGAGATTCATGTCGCCGACCGTCATTGCTTCGAATGTAGGAGCTTGGAGCGAGGACGAGCGTCGGATCTTAATAAGCGGAATTAGTCGAGAGGGATATCGCATTTGAAACAATCAATTATCTCATCCCTGTAGAGCAGAGAGGGTGACTTAAAAGACAAACAAGTTTTAGAATTTGCGTGGATATATGCTTGTCTTGGTGCCTGTTGTGTGTGCGTGTTTGTGTATGTGTGTGTGTGTGTGTGTG
>UYYA01003991.1:0-111141 GCA_900624975.1 Angiostrongylus costaricensis | reverse complement strand
GGTGTGTGTGTGTGTGTGTGTGTGTGTGTGTGAGAGAGAGAGAGAGAGAGAACAAAAAACAGGTTCGAAAAAGGATGAAGCTTTCTCCGCTGGTCAATCTCCCGAAGGATGCGCCATGTATTCAACATCAACGACCATCGTTAGAGGTGGTTGGATGTATATTTAGCCTATGCAGTGGTTTGCGGTGACTTGCTGACCCATCAATTCAGTGCTGCTATGCTCTCGGGCAGGTATGGGAGCTATTCACCAAGCCCGGAGAGATGGAAAGTCTGGTGAGTTGGGCGACGAGATCGAACCAATGACCACATGTGTATTGCATGGTTCTGCTAACCAATGCCCAGACGCCTTCTACGCTTTTGAATCAGAAGATGCATAAAGATCACGAAGAAGTAGTAATATTTGTTTCTTTTAAACAAATTTGAAAATGTTTGTGACAAAATGGTTTTTGTACGCTTTATTTTTTTGCAGACCGGTGTTTACTATAAGAGCAGTGGAGTTCCATCGTTTTGCAAAGTGTAGTGAAAACTGAACAAGACTATATTTTTCCAGTTTATTGTTAAAACAGGCAAAATACACTATAAAAATGTCTTGCCTTGTTTTCACTTTCAGTTAACGCTTCTTCTTTTATCAGGATTGAAAGAAAATGGAACTCTTCGTGAAATGACGAGTCAACCTTGCCGAGGGGCCATGATAATCTTCTCTGCATTGTTCAAATTTTAGCATACGTTCAAGAATGAACAATTTTTTTTTATTTTATTGTACATGACCCGACCTTCACACCCACTGTGCGGATCCGAGCGGTTCCTCCATTCGGCTTATTTTCCTTGCATCCACCATCCACGAAGGTCTTCACATTTACGTGTGTGTTCGTCTACTGCTTAAGGATTTTCCTATTGGTATACATGTCCTTCACTGCTGGTCTAGTCTAGTCTTCATGGAATCCTAGGATAGCTGGACTGGAGCGTTCACAGTTGGATTTGAAGGTCTAAGAGGATCGCAGAGAAGTGGTCAAATCGATTTTCCCTTGGAAAGCATAGAATGAAAAAAAAAGGATAGGACTACGGAACCCGAGATTTTCTTCGCCAGCGCTGGGACAGCGTAGGCTACAAAAGCCACGCTTCTCCTATTCGTATTCGATTGGTATGAAGCGTTATTAACAACGGAACGTTTAAATAAATGAACAAGCGGCTAACATTCTTCAATGCTCAATATGATCCAATTAAATTATGAAGATCCACATTGCAAGGACGATCGACTGAAACCAGCCAGGGGAAGGTGAGGGCGCTGAAACGTTAGCTGGATAGAACGCCCGTAGCAATCTCGTTTTGGCCTAATCACCTGAGAAAATAAAGGTTGGTCAGTTCCATTTGTAATAGGACGGCTCTGACGAAGGCGAAATCGCTGAAACGTCAGCCACCGGCCCACAACACCAACAGCAACGACAACTTATACTAACCTCATATCAGCTTAACAAGATCAGTTCATAAGAACATACAAATAAATATATCAACTAATTATGCCAAGGCTTATTTATGTAAAGTCGGTGTTTTCAATTGTTAAAAGATTGGTCAGTTGTAAGCTCTGGAGAACTTTGTGGGCTTTTTTTCTGCGTTATCCACGACATAATTGAGTAAATCCGTATTCGTGGGCTGATTGCACCCTGACTTCTACATGATAGTCACTAAGGTCTGGGGGATTTATTGAAAGCAGCTTCCTGTAACAGAATGAAGACCTTCAATATTAAATCTTTTTAAAATTCCCGTTTACAGTAATGCTCTTCGGTTGATGTTAGGAACGGACGTCAGAAATAGTCTGCAAATCCATATAATTCAGAATGTAACTAGTGGTTATTCCAGTAGTCCAGTTCGAATTGTCTACATAGTTCGATGTACTTCAATCTAGCAGACCATCTATGAAACATTTCAGGGTGACACGCATCTGTATTTGATTCTATCCTGCAAACAAATAAAATATAACGACATTAATCTCTATGAGCGAACTGAGCTGTGAAGACACTCAAAACAAACACAACGCCGTTTACTTAAATGCATAAACAACCGCACAGCAGTAGCAAATCAATCGTAGTGAAACTGAAGGCCTAGTGTATACAGACACGATGAAACGGGAAAAATTGTAGTTGAACAAACCGTAAAAGCAAAAGTAAAACAGAAACAATAGCAAATTTCCATGTAAAAGCTGACAACATAAGAATCACCTGTAGTTCCGTTGATCGTTGAGTGACTCGAGCGGGCGCCTGTAAATCTTCCGTTTTTCCCTACCGTGTGCAAGAGTAGCCCAGCGAGTTCTGCTCGCTCTAGGGACTCGTCGAGCATCTTATCCTTTTTCTAGGCTTTTCGTGAAAAACTCTGACGATCGGGTTGGTGGCCTTTCTGCAGTACGTTTGACATCCCGAGGAATCCAGGCACTAACGGCTCCTGTCCATCGGTTGTCATTCATACGAATTACGTGTCCGGCCCACCTTATCTTCGGCTGTTTGGCGTACAGAACGGCATCTTTGATTTTTGATCGTTGACGTAGGCAAGTCGGAGTTTCGGATCCCAACCCTTACTTCTGTGAAATGGTATACTCCTAGCATTGTCCTTTCGACCGCGCGTTCGATAACGCTGAGTGATCTTTCATTCTCCTTACGTAGCGATGAGGTGTCTGACGCATACGTTAGGCCAGGAAGTACAGCTGTGTCGTAAAGGTGGGCACGGAGTTGGGTGTTCTTTGTTCTCTTCACTACATCCTCGATGCTCTTGAAAGCTTTCCAAGCCTCTCGTTTCCTCCTCCTCAGCGCTGTAGCTAGGTAGTTCATCAAATTGATTTCCCAACCTAGATAGACATAACAGAAGCATTCGAAGATACTGGTTCCGTTGAGCGTGAATGGTGCATGCGAAACCAATCCGTTCTTCATGGACATCGTTTCTGTGAGATTTAGTCGAAGACCAGTCTTTCTACAAGCTTTATCAAAGTCGTCAAGCATAGGTCCCGCTTGGCTAATGTTTGGCGTTATAAGGACGATGTCATCAGCAAAGCGAAGATGATGTAATTGCCGACCATCGATTTGCACTCTCATATTATCCCATTCCAATTTTCGCATGACGTTCTGGAGGGCGGCGGTAAAAAATTTTGGCGATTTGGTATCGCCTTGCCTAACTCCTCTTTTTACGTCAATGTTATTATCATTGTAGAATGGTGAACTTGGTTGTGAAATTTTTGTACAGCTCACGAAGAATCTTTATGCACTGAGTAAGGGACACCTTGACTATCACGGGCTTCCAAGACTGATTCTGTCTCAACTGAATCAAAGGCCTTCTTCAAATCGATGGACGTGAAACAGAGCGGTCTTTTGCACTCTCGCGATATATCAATGAGCCTTGTTACCGTGTTGATGTGGTCCATCGTAATAAATCTTTCTCAAAACCCTGCGTGCTCACATGGCTGTCCTTTGTCTAGTGTTCTGTTAATCCTTCTTAGTATGACTCGAGTGAAAAGTTTGTAGGCGACAGACAGGAAACAGATTGGACGATACTTGCCGATATCGTGTAGGTCACCCTTCAAGAACAATAACACGGCCATGTTGGTCTTTCACTGAATAGCGACCTTGGAATCAGACAGGTAACGTGTGAACAGCCGAGCCAGTGTGTTTACGAGGACTGGTGGAAGGTTCTTCAGGCGCTCTGGTCTTATCCTGTCCGGACCTGGTGTTGTTCTATTTTTCGCAGACGAAATGGCATGTACGATTTCAGAAGGGAGGTCCGGCGGTACAGCGTTTGCTTTACTGATCGCTATAACTTTTCCGTCTGGGCGTCGGAGTGCAATCACTTTTGTCTTGCAACTGGCGAAGCTTTAGTGGGTTTTACGAATGCTTTTCCCGGCCTCTGCAGCTTCGGCTAATACTGCTGCTCCTCTCTTCTTAAGATCTTCTTCTATCGCCCGTCTGCACTGTTTTACAAGTTCAGACGTTAGTTCGCGGTTGTCTGCAGCTCCTGCGATTCCACGCTGGTGTATCAGCTCGAGAGTTTCTGGAGACAAACGTCTCTTGGTGACTTTCGAACAATCAACTTTATTAGCGCTAACCTGGAGATGTTGAATGAGCCGACCGCATTCTTCGTCGATGTTATCGACAAGGGGTCTTCCCAATAGCCGACTAATGAATTGAATAAGTCCCAGCTTATGGTGGTTCTGGGACTTCGGTTTTTGAATTTAGCGGCTTTTTCTTCTTTCCGCGAGAAGAAGAATTTTGCGCGAAGGAGACGATGGTCTGATCATGGGTAGAATTTTGGGACATCAGCGACATCGGTTTGCAAAACCTTCTATTTACTATGATGTGGTCTATTTGATTATGGTGCTCTCCATTGGGAAACTCCCACTTCCAGCGTTGAGAGTGGGGCTTCTGGAATTGCGAGTTACCATGGATTCTCTTGGTCGCCATGGTAAACTCAGACAGTCGCTCACCCTGTTCGTTCTATTCTAATCCGTCGGCCCCAGTGGTTTCCTTTTTACAACTTCTCCAAGTCTATACAGAACGCTTCGACTTCTTTTTCACCGTAGTTTGATGTCCGCGGAAAGGATTAAACAGGAAGTAAAAGTTAAAACATAATGATTTCGAATATAGCTTTAGCTTAACTGGGTTCAATGCCAATTTCTGCTTTCCAGATCACTACTTTTTTACTGACAGCATTGATAGAGTAAAAAGGAAACATTGTTTGAATGAAACGCGAAGCAAGGACCTCGGTTGGTGTGTTAAAAAGCACGTTATAACCGGGCAAGGATAGTCACAGGTTTGAAGTCCACATTGGTTTCCCGAGTTCTACGCAAATCCAATCATCGTTATGGATTCAGCATTTTTTCGACTACAGTTATGCTCAAAATGATATTGTCATGTTCTATTCATTAATCTGCTGTCTAGAAAAAAAGAGCAAAGCCTAAGCGACCAATTTTAAGTGATCATTCTCCAGTACTTTTCTATTCTCGGAATGACAAAAATCGTTAGAATCTTCCCTTTTCATCCGCTTAGTGACGCCATTAGGATGGAGGATAGTTGGAAAAAAGAGCAGTTTCTAAAGCCACTTTTAGAAAATCTCTCACTGAATCTCTCATTGGTTGTTCAACGAGCCGCACGAATCGTTTCCACTAGAAGACTCACCGTACACGTAGAAGAATCTTAGTGTCAACGTTGAGGGGCTTTTTACGTCCCATAGATGCCTGCGACTGTTTGTGGAGATGAACTGAATGTCTGTTTCAGCGAAAACCGTAGAAAATTCCACGGAAAATCACAGTTGACAAATGTTTAACATCAAATTAAGAAGAGAGATATGTGATAGTTGCTTGACAAGGGAAAGAATGGAAATTTGCTTAGACTTGCGCATCATCTAATGATAAGCCATCTAAGTAATATGGTTACTGTACATGCAATGTATAAATAACTGAACCAAGTAACTAATGCTACTTCAACTACGTCAGGCGATCCCATTTCCTTACCACATGCAGTCGCTTCCCATTATGGATCGCATTAGTGTGCCACCTTGAGAGTAGATTTCTTCAACAACGGTTACGATTTCTGGCTTTAGTTTACTCCAAAGAAGCATTTACATAAAATGTCTTCTTAACTTTGGATAGACCATGTTGGGGTAGATGACGGCTCAACCGCACAAAGAAGATCATTTTCCGGCAATTCATCAAAGATGAGAAGGGAAAAGTAGAGTATAACGAGCGATTATTGTTGAGTAGCTGATTAGTAGAAGAAAAAATTGCATGAGTATGTGTAAATAACGACCTTCATTAAAATTCTGTGGGAATAATCAATGTCTCCAGGTTATTAAGATAAAACGATGATGGCTAATAAAGATTTATTCAGTTAACGTTTGGGTTCCCCCACCTTCGAGCACTGGTCCGATACCCAAACACCCACACTGCAAGGGCGAACAACTATGGCCCGCAAAGTCCGATCGATTCTGGTCTAGGGAAGGCGAAGGCTTAGAAACATTTCCCAAATGAATCTTTTTACACCGAGCTCGTGTTGCCCAATAATTTAGAAAAATATCTGGTTGAATAGTTTTTTTGTGTAAAAATATGGGTGAAGTAAAATTTCTTGTGAATAAAAGTGAGTCGTTTAGGACAAAGTAACTGATTTCCTTAACCTCGAAGATCGCTGCTAGCGAATAATGCAGTGTATGACTTTATGTGAAAACAAAACGGTCAGAAAAATGCAACACTTTATAATTTTTTTTGAATTTTGGTCCAAATGAAAGCTATAGTCTTCGCAATAGTTACTTACTTGGATGGTCCGTCTTCACTGGTTGTGCCGACCCAGCATAATTTCCTTTTTTTTTTGGTTTTGCGGGTCTAGCCACTGTGGTTTCCCAAGGTCAGCCTGGCCAAAGTATGCACCAGGCACCACCATAGGCATTCGCCGCCCTTGCGGATACGACTGGTTTGATACTAGGATAGTGGTGAATGCTGGTTTTAGTTTACTCTTAACTAGACTTCCTGATGGAAAAGTCTGACTCGTTCTCAGCTTGGGAGATTCTGCGGGTTGGGAAGGGCCTTCGTATTATTTCGAAAAAAGCAATAGACCTCTTTTTTCAAAATGAAAAATTTTCTTATTTTTGGACAATTATAAAGGAAGGTACAGAAGCCGGTAAAAAAAACTTTCACATTATACTATCTTTTACATAACAGAGATAAATGATATGATAAATGCAGTGTATTAACATGCAAGAGAAGCTTGACGCAGATTGTGCACGTCTTTTTCTTTTTGGTAATTTCGTTACCATCCATGACATCTGTCCACCTATTGCTGGATGAACAAAAAAGAACAAACCGAATGTGACATAAGGCTTGAAGCTCTAAGCGTCGATTAATCTCAGAGGGATGCACTATGCACCTACTTCAGCGAGCACCGTTTAAGATGATTTGATGCACATATAGTCTATGCTATGGGTTCCGATAACCTGCCGTTATCACGTTAGCGTTTTTCGTGCTCCTGAACAACTCTGGTACCGCTTTGTCGACCCAATAGGGATAGGTCTGTTGAGCCCTAAACACTGGTTCGAACCGATGATCGCGTATGGATTATAGGGCACTTCTAATCACTACGCTAAATGCTCTCTGTCAGAAAGCTCATGAGAATGTGAACAATGAGATTGGAAATTATATAATATCAATGGAATAACGTTAGAAAAAAAACTACGTTTTATGCGATACGGGCTGGCCTACAAAGATGGTTGTAAGGGCGGAGATATGTAGAACATTAGAGCGCCTGGGAAGTTCTAAGCTCCAACAACTTTAAATGAAATATGCTCATCAACATTAAGTGAGGTATGGGAGTACACGCAGCGTGCAAGCACTTCAGCCAGCTCTGACCACTTCACTTTAAAACATACTCGACGAAACCACATTTTCGTCAACAAACTATAATTTATCCACAGTGGCTAGACCCCCAAAACCAAAAAAAAAATGGAAATTATGCTGGGTCGGCACAACCAGTGAAGACGGACCATCCAAGTATCCAAGTAAGTAACTATTGCGAAGACTATAGCTTTCATTTGGACCAAAATTCAAAAAAAATTATAAAGTGTTGCATTTTTCTGACCGTTTTGTTTTCACATAAAGTCATACACTGCATTATTCGCTAGCAGCGATCTTCGAGGTTAAGGAAATCAGTTACTTTGTCCTAAACGACTCACTTTTATTCAGAAGAAATTTTACTTCACCCATATTTTTACACAAAAAAACTATTCAACCAGATATTTTTCTAAATTATTGGGCAACACGAGCTCGGTGTAAAAAGATTCATTTGGGAAATGTTTCTAAGCCTTCGCCTTCCCTAGACCAGAATCGATCGGTCCTTGCGGGCCATAGTTGTTGGCCCTTGCAGTGTGGGTGTTTGGGTATCGGACCAGTGCTCGAAGGTGGGGGAACCCAAACGTTAACTGAATAAATCTTTATTAGCCATCATCGTTTTATCTTAATAACCTGGAGACATTGATTATTCTCACAGAGTTTTAATGAAGGTCGTTATTTACACATACTCATGCAATTTCTTCTTCTACTAATCAGCTACTCAACAATAATCGCTCGTTATACTCTACTTTTCCCTTCTCATCTTTGATGAATTGCCGGAAAATGATCTTCTTTGTGCGGTTGAGCCGTCATCTACCCCAACATGGTCTATCCAAAGTTAAGAAGACATTTTATGTAAATGCTTCTTTGGAGTAAACTAAAGCCAGAAATCGTAACCTTTGTTGAAGAAATCTACTCTCAAGGTGGCACACTAATGCGATCCATAATGGGAAGCGACTGCATGTGGTAAGGAAATGGGATCGCCTGACGTAGTTGAAGTAGCATTAGTTACTTGGTTCAGTTATTTATACATTGCATGTACAGTAACCATATTACTTAGATGACTTATCATCAGATGATGCGCAAGTCTAAGCAAATTTCCATTCTTTCCCTTGTCAAGCAACTATCACATGTCTTTCTTCTTAATTTGATGTTAAACATTTGTCAACTGTGATTTTCCGTGGAATTTTCTACGGTTTTCGCTGAAACAGACATTCAGTTCATCTCCACAAACAGTCGCAGGCATCTATGGGACGTAAAAAGCCCCTCAACGTTGACACTAGGATTCTTCTACGTGTACGGTGAGTCTTCTAGTGGAAACGATTCGTGCGGCTCGTTGAACAACCAATGAGAGATTCAGTGAGAGATTTTCTAAAAGTGGCTTTAGAAACTGCTCTTTTTTCCAACTATCCTCCATCCTAATGGCGTCACTAAGCGGATGAAAAGGGAAGATTCTAACGATTTTTTCGTTCCGAGGATAGAAAAGTACTGGAGGATGATCACTTAAAATTGGTCGATTAGGCTTTGCTCTTCTTTTCAAGACAGCAGATTAATGAGTAGAACATGATAAAATCATTTTGAGCATAACTGTAGTCGAAAAAATGCTGAATCCATAACGATGATTGGATTTGCGTAGAACTCGGGAAACCAATGTGGACTTCAAACCTGTGACTATCCTTGCCCGGTTATAACGTGCTTTTTAACACACCAACCGAGGTCCTTGCTTCGCGTTCCATTCAAACAATGTTTCCTTTTTACTCTATCAATGCTGTCAGTAAAAAAGTAGTGATCTGGAAAGCAGAAATTGGCATTGAACCCAGTTAAGCTAAAGCTATATTCGAAATCATTATGTTTCAACTTTTACTTCCTGCTTAATCCTTTCCGCGGACATCAAACTACGGTGAAAAAGAAATCGAAGCGTTCTGTATAGACTTGGAGAAGTTGTAAAAAGGAAACCACTGGGGCCCACGGATTAGAATGGAACGGACAGGGTGAGCGACTGTCTGAGTTTACCATGGCGACCAAGAGAATCCATGGTAACTCGCAATTCCAGAAGCCCCACTCTCAACGCTGGAAGTGGGAGTCTCCCAATGGAGAGCACCATAATGAAATAGACCACATCATAGTAAATAGAAGGTTTTGCAAACCGATGTCGCTGATGTCCCAAAATTCCACCCATGATCAGACCATCGTCTCCTTCGCGCAAAATTCTTCTTCTCGCGGAAAGGAGAAGAAGCCGCTAAATTCAAAAACCGAAGTCCCGGAACCACCATAAGCTGGGGCTTATTCAATTCATTAGTTGGCTATTAGGAAGACCCCTTGTCGATAACATCGACGAAGAATGCGGCTGGCTCATACAACATCTCCAGGTTAGCGCTAATAAAGTTGATTGTTCGAAAGTCACCAAGAGACGTTTATCTCCAGCCGTAGGGCTTAGCAGTGGCTTCGGTTTCTGTGATATAGCTCTACGAAACGTTTCCAGCTTCACACCACAGGTAGTCGCTTTCCATTGTGGGCAGAAAAAGCTTTTTCAGAGAGGCTTGATAACCAAGCCGTCCAATCTATAAGGGATAGGAGGCTTGTATGAACGAGGACGAGGTTGAAGCATCCACCTTGCATGTGTTATGGCACTGCATCTCTAACCACTTGCTTCACCATAGTATAGTCATTAGTGAACAAAACTTTTAGTATCTAGGTTAAAAAAGTGCTTATGCTCGATTTTTTCGCAAAGATATTTTTGAAGAAAGACTTTTTTAAAACAATGCACCGTTGGGACCGAAGGACCGTTGGGTGAAGTCATCAACCTCACCGAAGCTGCTAAGAAAATTGAGCGATACAGGTTCAGGATGAAGTAATTTCGTTTTGTTGGTGTGTTAAATTTTAAGACTGTAGAAAATTCGTACTTTCAGCGTTTTAGGTTTTCTAGAAGTTTTTTTTAGTATTCTAAGCGCTTTTAACAATGTAAGTCATACAAGCCCAAGCGTCCATGAGAATGCAGCACTTTGTTTTTCATCCCTTATTAAACTGAATGCACCAGAATTTTAACAGCATAAGTGGTTCGAAACAAAAATAAACGAATAAACGAAGTATAAAATTATGGCACATCAAACAACAATATTTACCTGAATCCTTGGAACCGCCAGCTTGGAATATGAGAAATTCATTTCACGGATCGACGAATGCCGCTGAATGTTTGAGTGACACTGAAAAATGTTTGTATTTGTGGTCTTCTAAAGGTGAATTCATTTGGAATGTAAAAGAGTATCTGATGAAATTTTTTGAAATATTACAGAGAGTTTTCTAAGAGAAGAGAAAGTCAGAGCGATCAACGAAGAAGACGAATGCAGTGGTCATTGTCCGCAGAAGAATATATTTGGAAAAAATTTACATCCTTACACTAACGAGAACACAGTTTTTTCAGTAACTGCCACGACCGACTTTCTATTAACCTCGGCATTGATCAAGTGATTTTCTTCGTATTTTTGTTGAGCAAACGCGAGGTGTTATTACTCTTTGTTCACGATTAAGCTGACGTTTCGACGGATTTCGCCTTCCTCAGAGCCGCTTCCTATGAGGTTTCCACTAAGTATGTCACGTAGAGACCAACCGCACAGAAATCACATGGAAGTATAATGTGTTTTTTCAACCTATACTTTCTGAAAAAATTTCACTTTACTTATTAGTTTATTTAGCTCTCCAACTTTAATGGAATCAGTCGAAATATTCGCAAGAAGAGTATACAGAGAGCCAGAGGAGAGTCGAAAGAAGCAAAAAAATGACAAAATGAGTGGATAAGCCTAAGCGTAAATAGAGCGAGAGAGAATAAGTAGTCTCTGCTTAGGTACTACAATATCTGTGGGCTATGCTGGCGCTTGTGATGCGTGAAAATTATGCAGCAAAATGAACGACTGCGACCGCAATTGTTTATGAGAAGTAAAACGCATGACGTTCAAAACACTCGTGTGATCTTAGGTCTTGAAAAACGTTTAAAATTTGCTAAAGAAATAGCACAATTCGCTCTAACCCTGATTTTCTTTCTACTATCCCGCATGCAGTTCACCGCTACCTCTTCGTAACTCGCGAGCGTTAATGTACTAGGGAGGCAGAATAGGAGTTTATTCGAACTCCATCGCCTCATTCAGAATCAACTTAAAGCTGAGGAAAAGTTTTATATTTACATTAGAAAACTTGATTTAGAATAAAGTTATTCCATTAGAATGCACACGAGGTATCTGTGGCTACTTTCTAACCAGCGACAGTCAGAACAATGGATCTGGTTAGAAAGGGGTGAGGCTGGCGTTGCTTCTCGAAATATCGGAGTCTGTTGCAGAGGTTGAAAGCGACAAGGACGATACTAGCAGTGCATTCTGGAGCTTCTCGATGGTAAACAGGTGAAGAGATGAGCAGTGACCACTCATTGTTGATATCCTAACCATCATCGCATGAAATAAGTCAGAGAGTGAACGGAAACTTCGAAATTACTGAAAAAATCGATTAAAAAGACCAAAGGTTACAAGTGTTTATTGAACTGATAAATTTGGTGCAGCAGAATTTAAATGGAGTCTGAAAGAGATTATATGATTCACAAATAGCAATATTTTCATGAAACCATACACATTCCGCTTTGCAAATTGTACCTTAAGCTCGTACAGTAAAAGATGTACTCTAAGGTGGAAGAAACTTCCTTTGAACAATCTAGGCAGGTATCTGGTGAAAAAGTGAGCATTGCTTTAAGAAAACCCTCTTATAGGAATAGAAACAGTAGACAAAAGAGGTTAGGCATTGAACCACATTAATATCCTCATACTTCATAACCTAAGAAGTGTCCTTGCAGTATGCATGCGAGCGCTACTGCCCGAAGTTTTTCCCCGGACAAACTCGAATTGTCTGCGGACTGATCAGTTAAGAGAGTGAGCACCACAAAAATATGAGCTTTGAATAGAAAAGCTATTCATGACAGAGAGAACTACTGTGAGTATAAGATGTATCCATCGTAGAGGTGAACGGTGCACAAATTTCAGCATAAAGATAAAGCCATTGAGCATCTTACCACTATTAGTACATTGACTCGTTAAACACACATAAGGGATAAAAGGGATAAAGCGCTCGACGATGATCAATCTCCGAGGAAAGCGCCACGCATTCGCCCTCGGCATCGCTAGAGGTGACTGAATGCAGATCAGGCTTGTTCAATTGCTTGGAGTGTTCTACCGATGTATCGAGCTAATAATACTGCTATCCTCCCAGACAAGTTTACTACCAATTTATCGCTCCCGGAGAGATGAAATGCTTGATGAGACTGGCCCGCGGTATCGAAGCAGCGATATATCCAGTAAGCACTGCAGTCAGGGAACATTTGACCGTTACGCTACACGCCTCCGTCAAATATAAATAAGTTCTTTTCTAGTTAAAAAACCAAGAGTGGAGCGTAGGAATGCCGCAGTGCTCGTGGAGAGTTAGTCGTTGGTTCAACAGCTCACCATCGCAAGGCCACGCCTTCCATTTGTTTCGGTCGGTGAAGTTAATAGTGCGATCATCTGAAGTTGCCCGTCGTTTTTTAACATACTTTTCTGGTCTCTAGGGCCATACTATCTGGAAATTAGGTATTTCGAAGAGCACCCAATTTAATGAGATTGTTACGATACGAAATGCTAACATATTAAAGTTTGCGAACACCATGGGGCATTCCATTTGACGACATCTGCGACTTGTTCGCTTTGTTCTCGAAATAAAAACTGATGGTTTTGTTAGAATCGGTAGTATTTCATTTAGGTCAACCATTGAAGAATTGATAGATTGAGCAGATTTTGGTTCATATGGTCAATGTTGCGAATTCATCAGCATAGTCTAAATAGTTATTATCAATTTGTTAAAAAAACTGAAATTGAAACTACTCAACAAAAGTGGTTCCAGATTTTTTGGAGTTCGTTCCTCGTTCAGTTCATGTTCAACGACAAATAGTACCTGTAGTCATTTCTCCATGTTCGAAATTGAAGTTGTTATCGTAGATGGAAATCGGAAAAGGCTGAAGGTTGAAGACTAGTCGTCAGCGTGAGGAAGTTGGTGAAATTGGTTTAAGCGAATCTATACCAAATTGTTCGAAAATCAACAAAGAAGACCGAAAGAAAACAGACATAGTAATGACTTCCTACCAACAGAGAATGCTCGAAAAAGACAGAAATGCCAGCAGCTCTTTTCTAAACGATCCCAAAGATAGACAGAAAGTACAGAGTTATTATGCCTGCTACTTGTTGCATATTACAACTTTAGAGAACTATTTCTAGGTAGAATTGTGATGATTAATAGACACCTCACAATAAACAGTGCTGATGATAAAAAGCCAACAACAACTTTCTCAACCGAGGTTGTGCTTCTAAAAGAAGACGGTCGCTTTCTGGGAAACAGAAGACGTTCCCGACATAGATGCAATACATAGTCAAGAGTTAACAAGTAAATAGCCACAATTAGTCGACGAACCGGGTTGATTTTGCATTAATGCAGTACTCGCCTTGCTGTTTCATGCGGGTGCTTTAGCAACTGAGCGAGTTGGTGTGCAACTCCTTTGACTTCTCCCCTTATTGTTGTCAACAATGCATTCTTCCTTTTTTGAGTACAAATGAGAAACTACCTCCAAATGAAGGCATTCATTCACCGAAAAGTTGTCAAAAAAGCCTTGGACAACTTCTTCGAATTCGAAGCTCAATGCTTTTCTGTGGTTAGAATCTCCAAGCACTCCCTACTGTAAACGAATGGTCTAAATTCAGAATGGAAACGTTACGGCATCTTAAGCTTCCCGTCATAATGGACGAGTGAATAGTAAATAAATCATATTTTTTCATGATAGACAATTTATTGGTCTTGTAAAAATATTGCTATTTTGCATTGGTACCAGACCTGCTCAGGACGATAGCAGCACAGACTCGATACATCGCTAGGCCACCACGAGTCATTGTAAAGAGCATATGTGGACTCGATCACCTCTAACGATATTTGATGAAGTCAAATGCATGACGCATCCCTTAGAGATTAGTGAACGCTGAAAGCCTCAACTTTTATGATTTTTGCTTATTGTTACCCATCAAAGGACGTTCTCCAAGTAAAGGGTCGCATTAAAGTTACAGCCAAAGGCTGTAACTTGAGAATTATGAATTACAGAAGCTTTTGTTATAGGCGTAAAATAGACTCAAAAGTTTACCAACATATGAGCAAAGAAAAGGTCAACTGTAATTTTAAAGGTTGTAAAAGCTTATGGGTACGTGTGTAACGTAAGACAATGAATTGCTTAGGAGAAACATGGCTCTAGTTCGCTTTTACTAGGAAAACTTTGACTTTCCAACCAGTCCAATCACGTAACTTATCCTGGAGGAGTTCTATTATAAAAGTAGTAAATCTACTATCCAGCAAGAACGCATGTCCCCTACTTTTGCTAGATGTATGGGTTATGTCGTAGCACATAGTTCCTGGAATTCTTTAGAAAGCCACCTTCATCCATCATTCAACAACCACTACGTTGCTGAGATATTTGCAAAACTCTGGACCGCAGGTGTTTATGGTGGGAAACGGACGCGCTATTGTCCTTTCCGGAGAGTAACGCGTTCACCACCACACCATGCGAGTCCTCTGTTTCGCCTGTCTCTCAGCTATTTCTATCGATCTTTTGCCACAGCAATCACTCGTCAGTGGGATTGATCTGGGCGCCCAAATCGGCATAGAACCCAGTTAACCTGCGGCTGTAGTTGAAATCACAATGTTATACCTTTCTATTTACAGCCGACAACTACAGCAGCAGCTTAACTGGGTTCTATGCCGATTCGCTTAGTACCCTGCTGCGAAATTATAGTAGGCAGAAAATAAAAACATTATACTTCCATGTGATTTCTGTGCGGTTGGTCTCTACGTGACATACTTAGTGGAAACCTCATAGGAAACGGCTCTGAGGAAGGCGAAATCCGTCGAAACGTCAGCTTAATCGTGAACAAAGAATAATAACACCTTGCGTTTGCTCAACAAAAATACGAAGAAAATAAAAAGGTATAACATCATTCAACATGTTTACAAGGAAAGAATGCCGCAGAAACTTAAGATGTTGCCGAAATCAAATGGAATCAGTAGATTTATGAATTATCTCTTCGGATAATCTCTATGAGACAAAGAGACAACTAAAAAAGTGCTGTAAGTCAGTAGCTCATGTTGATGTGGAGTCTTTTAGCAGACATACCTACTTAGATGTTAGGTTGGCCGGCCCTCACTGGTTGTGCGGCCCCCAACATAATCTCCATTTTTTTCGGTGTTTTGTTGGTTTAGCCGTTGTGGTTCCTTGGAGTTCCGAAGTTAGCCTGCCCAACTGCACCAGGTCGTCACCACCAGAGGCAGTCGCCGCTCTTGAGGATCAGGAGGGATTTGCCACTATGCGACTAGTTTGGTATCAGGAAGATAACGGATTCTGGTATTGGTTTACTTTTAACTAGGCATCCTGATGGAAACGCTGGACTCCTTCTCAGCTTGGGAGACACTGCCTGGGGATCAATGCCGCGCTTTAAATCGCAGCCCGACACCTAGGAACACCTCCCAGCCTCGATGAGGCGGTAAACCGTTGGAAGGTTGTATCCAAAGCAAACATAGGATGTACAATGTGCGAATCATTTCACACTTTCTAATTTTTGTTTTCTATTCTGATTGTTGTTCATGGAGATAATATCTCGATCACGTGAGGATCGATGGCCTGGCGAGCACAGGACGCTGCACTGAACAAGCGATCAACCCAGTAAGAGCTGCAAGGTATTCCTTGCCACGGCGCCACGAGGGCCCACCAATGCCAGATATCTGCGGAATACTTAAGCTGTATACTTGCTCTTTATTTTATGTCGTGCTTATAATGAAGGTCAGAGTACATCACGCAATTATTGTTATGAAGGTGTTGAGTTGGGTAGATTGCAGTCAACTTGACCTTTCCAGGCATTGAAGGGGGTTAAATCCACCGAAATGTAAACATATCTAGTAACTTCCCTTTGCGTTTTAACCAAGTTTTTTCACATTAAAGTTCTAGCTATAGGATCTATAAGTGATTAGATGCTATCGATAATCAATATTGATAAAATATATCGAAAAGTGATTTCGGAACAAAAGTATACTATTATTTCTACCGAACTTTGGGCTCACATTCTAAGACGATTCTCAAAGCTCGTTAAATGTCTGAAGCAATGACGAAAAAATAACCTTTCTTTAAAGGAAGATTTAAGACGTTTGGCTTTAATCGCACAGAAGAAACATTCGTTTCTTATCCGAACTGCACAGACGCATAGAATCTACGTGAACATGAACAAAACGGACAGTTTTGAACTCAAAAAAGAAGGGAAACATTATCAGCATTGAACGATTCTTTCTATCCTTGTTTAGCAAACGCAAGGTGTTACTTCATTCCCTTATGCACAAGCTGACGTTTCGTCTGATTTCGCCTTCCTTAGAGCCTGGGGACGTCAAGTTGACTGCAATCTACCCAATCAAACACCTCCATAACCCATAACCTAACAGAGAAAATGCTAAAGCAAGACTTCATTCGCATTTAACACAGAATAGCTTCATCGCATATTCACCGCTTTCTGTGTGTCTTCCACTGAATATGTGTCATGGAGACAAACCGCACAGAGTTCACATGGAGGCGTAATGTGTCAATCCCATCAGAAAAACAGGCTTATATACTGCCTAACATCACGCTTGATTATGGGGCATTCCTCCTTGCGGTTCATTTTCGGATTCCTGGAATTTATTCGGAATGCCTCGAGAATTTTGCGCGCCTGTGTTTTCGATTCCTGTGCGAGGACCGTAACTCCTACGTCAGTATCCTCGCCGTTATATCTCTGCTTCCTATGCAGTGGTTTAGTCGTCTCGCCAATTTATTCGCCTCCACACGCTTTACAAGAAATCAGACGAACCATACCCGAGCTCATGCAATCACCATCTTTTTTATTAGGACACCTTGTGCAATTTTGCGCAACACATAGACGGCCATATAGGCGGTTTCGAACTAGCTGGTGCCTTAGAGTTCTCGGTGGCATTTCAATTACGGTTACCGAATTTTCTAGACCGGCCCTTCTTAAGAAGCGTTTTATAGCCGTACTTACTTCATTTGAAATGAAGGGCAGGATGAACGGCATCTTATTATCGCTAGAGTTATTGTTTGAGGGCTTGGGATTTCATCTACACCCCTCCCGAGCTATGATTTCGTAGCCGTTAGGAATGGCTATTTCCCGCGCCAAGTTCCAGTATTCCTCTCTCTTCTTCTCTCTTTCCGTGCACACGTTGGTTGCTGTTAGAAACATGTTTCTTACAAGCGCCCTTGTTATGTGTGGCGAGTGAGAGAAGATGTAATGAACGAGTATACTTTCACTAGTTGGCTTTCGGTACCAAGTCGTAATGTAGCCGTTTTCTGATAGGTTAATTTGCACATTCGAAAATAGAGGCGAGTTTTCCTTCGGTTTCTCCAAGGCAAACGTAACATACTCTGACTGTTCAGCGATAAATAGGTCCCGTTTATCTAGCCTTTCATTTTAAACAAAGTAAATGGAGCTATAAAACGGTGCTTAAGAAGGGCCGGTCTAGTGAATTCGGTAATTGTAATTGAAATGCCACCGAGTACTCTAAGAGGCCAGCTAGTTCGCAACTGCTTATATGACCGTCTATGAGCAACGGAAAATTGCACAATTTAACGTATTATTTATTGCCTACTCTTTTTAACGGCAGGGTATACATTGTGAAATATAACTTCAATGATGCTGAGACATTTGCAAAACTCCAGACCGCAGGTGTATGCGTTGGGGAACGAACGCACTGTTGTCCTTACCGGGGAGGGTGATTGCTGATGTCAAAAGATCGATAGAACTAGCTGAGAAACAGGCAAAACGAAGGACCCAGATGGTGTGATGGTGAAGTGCGCTTTTCCCCGGTAATGACAATAGCGCGTTCGTTCCCACCGCATACACCTGCGATCCGGAGTTTTGCAAATATCTCAGCATCATTAAAGGAAAATTGCACAGTTTACGATAAAGGAAGAAGTGGTGATTGCATGAGCTCGGGTACAGTTTATCTAATCACTTGTAAAACGTTTGGAAGCGAATAAGTTGGCGAAACGAGTAGACCACACTGTGTCCGTATAAACCTTCACTTAGTTGGTAAACTTAAACCAAATACCCCACTAGCCACGCATAGGGTGCAGAGATATAACAGGGAGGATTTTGAGGTAGGAGTTACGATTCTCGCACAGGAATGGAGAACACCAGAGCGCAAAACTCGCGAGGAGTTTAAGATTAATTCCAGAAATCCGAGAATGAACAGCACAGAAGATTGCTTCATTATAACGCGTGACATTGGGCAGTATATAAGCCTGCTATTCTGATGGGAGGGGTACATTACGCTTCCATGTGAATTCTGTGTGGCTGGTCTTCACGCGACATACTCAGTGGAAGCCTCGCAGAAAGCGGTGAGTGCGCATAGTTGTGTTCAATGTGATTGAAATCTTGGTTTAGCGTTTTCATTGTTTGGTTATGGAGGTGTTTAGCAGGATAGACTGCAATCAACTTTACCTTTCCAGGCTCTGAAAAAGGCGAGATGCGGCGAAACGTCAGCTTGTGCCTAAATAAGGAAATAAATTAACACCTAGTTTTTGCTAAACAAGAACATAAAGAATTGTTTGATCAATGCCGAGGTTAATATACAGTCGGTCATGGGTGTTATTATGGATTGAATTTTAGGAGTTCCAAAGATTTTGCCCTAACAAATAATAAATTACTTGGTTACTTGACACTTAAGCGTCCCGTCCTCACTAGTTGTGCGGGCTCCAGTATAACCTCCAATTTTCGGAGAACTGCTGGTTATGAAATCCACTGGAATCCCGACGTCAGCATGGCCAAAGTCTGCCCCAGGTCTTCACCATCAGAGGCAGTCGCAGCCCTCGTGGATTAGAGGGAGATTTGCCACCATGTTACTTTGATACCATGACGGCGGTGGATCCTGGTATTGGGCGTAACGGCTTACAGCGTTAAGATATGAAAGGCGTTCGCGCGAGTGAGCAAGAGCGATAAACCGTTTGTGAGGTACCCCAAACTTGGGTAATTGAACCTTTATTAGTGTACACATGCTATTTACACAACAATGCAATGCGATCCACAATGTACGTTCAATAAACTGCGAATGAGGTGGTTTAATGGGCTTGCTAACTAATAAAATAGATTAACACAAACAACGTAAAATTACACGAGAACGAACGTTAACAATAATGTGTCAGCGATGCAAGGACTAAGGATTACACGTGCTATCATTACGACCTAAGCAAATGAATCTGCAAGGTAAGATCAAACGAGAGGAAATTAATGATGGAGCTGGCGACGGCACGGTCAGGTCACGCGTGATAGTGAGGCATTCGTCCTTCCGGTTCATCTTTGGATTTATGAAATTTAACCAAAACGCCTCAAGAGTTCTGCGCGTTGATGTTTTTGATTCCTGCGCTAGGATCCCCACATTCACTTCAAAATCATCGCCGTTGTGCTTTTGTGCCCTATGCGTACCTAGAGGAGTGCTTAAACGGATTTTAGCTTTTCCATCCTTCATCCTTCACACATGAAAAAAGCACTTATCAAAAATATGTATCGTACGGCTAAAAATATGTGGTGAGTAGAAGAGGAAAGGAAGGAATCGCGAAGCCTGGCACAGAAAAATTGCCATTTCCAATGGCTACGAAGTAGAAGCCACTCGGATTAGACAAAAACGTAGAGTAGTTCTCCAAAATAATGTTTCGGACCTAAGTGAGATCTCCTTTAAGCTACCTTTCATATCAAATGAAGTAAATCACGCCATTAAAAAGTGCTTTAAAAAAGTGGTCTTGAAAACTATGTAACGATTATTGACATCCCACCCAATACCCTACGCCGCCATTTAGTTCGAAACCGTCTCTATGATCGTTTGTGCAGCTCAAAAAACTGTATGATCTGTCCTAACGGAAGAGACGGGGATTGCATGAGTTTAGGTATAATATACTTGATCTCATGTAGTGCATGCGGCGAGGAATATATCGGGAAAACGGGTAGACCATTTTGTGTTCGCATAAAAGAACATCTAGATGGAAAAGCTAAAATCCGTTTAAACACCCCTCTAGGTACGCATAGGGCACAAAAGCACAACGGCGATGATTTTGAAGTGAATGTGCGGATCCTAGCGCAGGAATCAAAAACATCAACGCGCAAAACTCTTGAGGCGTTTTGGATAAGTTTCAAAAATCCAAGGATGAACCGGAAAGACGGATGCCTCACTATCACACGTAACCTGGCGCCCTATTTCAAAACGAGCTTTTGACCCCAGGGTGTGTCTTGCTTGCGACCCCACGTGAACTACGTGTGGGCCAGTCCCGCACGTAACATCACGGTGAGTGGCCTTTCTGTTCAATATAGCGTCTATTTGAAAGTTTGATCTTCATTAATATTTTAACTTTTTTTTTCCACCGAATAATAAAAACATTCTAATATAAAATACGTCCAGGCTGTGAGGAAGGCGATGTCGCCGAAACGTCAGCCATCGATCAATAACATCAAAAACAAGGACAACCACGACGAAGATCTGTACCAACCTCGCGTCAGCTTAAGAAGATCAGTTTATAAGATCACAAAAATAAATATATCAACTATCCATGCCGAGGTTTATAGAAAGTCGGTCTTTCGAGTTATTCAGCGTAGACAATTCTTTCGGAGTTACTTTTTTATCTCGGACCCAAAGGATCTTATTGGTCACCAACAGAACGTTCGAATCTATTTGAACCAGTAATGTTGCATCTTTGTTTCAAATTTAAAGAAGGAAGTAGTAGTAAGCTATGCATGAAAGCCAAAAAATTCAATAGTGCTTTTCAACAAAGTTCTCCCGCACAAAAAGAATTCTTAATAACTCTTTTCTCTACTTTCTTTCAGCTTCGTTCTTTTTTTAAAAAAAATTATCTAGTGGTTTCGCATGAGTATATAGTCAATAATGTCAAATAAAGAATAAAGGATAAAGCTCTTGGCATTGTTCGATCCCTGAGGGATGTGCTACGCATTCGACTTCATTAAGCATCGTTTGGAGGTGATTGAATGCATATATGGCCTTTACAATAACCCACGGCGGCCTACCGATGTATCGAGCCAGTGCTGCTATGCGCCCAGACAAGTCTGGTCCCAATTTACCGACCCTGGAGAGATGGAAAGCTGGGTGGACCATGCGCACAGGACCAATTCCACGAGTATGTTTGCAGGGCGCTTCCGACCACGGCGCCACACGCGCCAATCAACAATGTCAAATAGGGAGTGTTCATACCTGATTTTTTTTTCGAAAAAAGGCGTAAAATTTTACCACTTTAAATGAAACACTTCTTCGCTCTTTTATGTTCCGTGCGGCAATTTTCGTAGTCCCATCCTCCCCCGCGTTCCTCTCTCATTAAACTGACTTCTATCAAAACATTTCCTTCACAAATCACAAGCTTGGTCGTTCTATGTCGTAATGGATAGGTGTGAAAAAGAGGTTGGTAAAGTACCGCAAGAGGAAGCCAATTCCCGAGACTGACTTTCTATTAACCTCGGCATTGATTGATAATTCGTTGCTGCGGTTTTGTCTTCTTCAGAGCCGTTTATTCGTTGTAAGTACTTCAATGAGTTGGTATATAGCAGCCGCACAGATTAATACGTGAGCGAGAGAGTTAATAGTCTTTTTGTTCAGTGAATTCTTTAAGAGTGCTGATAGCAATTTTTCGGGCTGCTGGTCTTGCTTGCAGTGCCACCTTCGAACCGTCTTACATGTTCATTGGTATTTCCAAAACTAAGCCCTTGTGATAAGAGTGCAACTTGTGTCAACCTTTTTTTGTTCCTGCATTACAGATTTATAGAAAAGGAAGGCTCGATAGGGATAAGGATAACATTTCTAAACAAAGTTTTCACAAAGACATGCATCATTGTGTTACTGTATCCAATAACAGTAGTATGTAAAAAATTGCGGAATGGGGAGCTCTGGAATGACGTTTGTTCCCCACCGCATACACCTGCGGTCCGGAGTTTTGCAAACATTCCAGCATTATATACGAGTTTTCCTTTTACATAGTTCAACCGGTAACTGCTTTATAGCCTAATCATGAGCTGTGAGCTGAGGCTTAGTTATAATCAAATTAAAAAGAAAAAGGTAATAAATAAAAGGGTTAAGATTGTGATTATAACTAACCCTCAACTTAACTGGGTTCAATGCCAATTTGGGCTTCCCAGATCAATCCCGTTGACGGGTGATTGCTGATGGCAAAAGATCAATAGTGCTAGCTGAGAGACAGGCAAAACGAAGGACACGGATGGTGTGGTGGTGAAGTGCGATACTCCGCGGAAAAGACAATAGCGCGTTTGTTCCCCACCGCATACACCTGCGGTCCGGAGTTTTGCAAACATCCCAGCATTATATACGAGTTATATTTCGCAACATACCCTGCCATTAAAAGGAAAAAGGCAGTAAATTAAAGGGTTAAGTATGTAAAAGGATTTAAAACTTTCATTTAGGAGTCTGCTTGGTTCAGATACGATTGCCCAACCACTAGCAACTAGATCCCTGCGAGTGACATCTCTGGTATACCATCCTTTAATAGTTATAGAACTATCTGTATCACCTGTGCATCGCCCGGATTGCCTGTAACATCAGTCGTCCCTTTGATCATCGAGGGACCAACTCTTCCATTTTTCTTCTTCCTGAGGCTTTTTGGATAAATGCCAAAAACCCTACAATGAATAGTAGGGATGAATGTCCAGAGGTCATACGCGACCTAACCCCGTGTGTTCACATCAATTTCTGATGTGGTGTGGTGCAGTCATCAACCATATGCGACTATAATCAGCTGTGCTAAACCTCCTCGTTGGAAGTCACGAAAAGCGGTGAGTGTTTCGAGAAGCTGTTGATCATGTAATTACCATAGAGTTTTTCGCCTTTTTGTAAGTGTGTTATTGAAGCGTTTGGCATAGTAGATTGTATATCAGCATGCCCTTCCAGGCTCTGAAGAAGGCGTTACTGCCGAAACGTCATCTATCTCGTATTGCGTTGTTTTTTTCTATGGAAGTAATTGTATGCTGTTTAAGAACCTCGCGATTGCTAAACAAGAAAACGACGCATTCATCTTCCATTTTTCCCTGGTTGTTCAAGAGTAACCCATGTGGTCCTGCTTGCTCTAGGGACTCATTGAGCCTCATGCAAAATACACACAAGCAAAATACAATTTTTTATTTCAATTGCAATTGTATTATTTGCAATTTTTTAGTCCTAGTCTTTACGACCTGTCATTTTCCTTGTCAATTAGAGGATTTTTTCTCGCTAACGTAGTCTGTTGCCTAGTTCATGACGAGTGACTTCAGAGGTAGGTGCTCTTGGTAAACTTACCAGACAGATGACGAGATATCCGTTGGAGAATAAGCCAATTCAGTTTGAAATTAGAACACGCCTTTTGGCATGGGAATACTAAAATATTTTTTATATGGAATGACACATTGTAGGACTTCGCATTGATTTTATTTGATTCGTTCCATCACATATATCATCCACGAGAGTTTTAGAATTTGCGTGTTTTGCGGCCGTTGCTCAAGGAATTCATCTCCTTTATGAATGGCATTGTGTGCTGGCCGAGTAGATTCGCTCTAGAATCCTAAGACAGCCGTGCAAGAGAGTTTGCAGGTTTTTAATCAGTAGCCAACCATGGTAAATGGAACTCAAGTTCTTTCTCAAAGAATTTTGTGCCAATCTTCCGTTCTCAGAGGATAAAAGTTTTGGTTTGCCCAATGCGGCGTCGAACGAGATCCTAGCGTTTATTGAACGGCATCTCTGCCACTGCTCTCTTAGTATATAGAAACATTTGACCATGAAATGAATAAGGAAGTTAACGGTGTGACTTAACAACGCCAAAGTAAGACATCAAATTCGTGTTCTACCTTTTTTCCACAAAGTGTTTGAAAAAGTAGGTACCAATTTGTTCTGTTTGATTTTGAAGGGCCAACAAACACCTGGGGGTCGAAATTGAGAGCACTGCCAGACAAACTGGCGCGAGCTGCAACTCAGAACAGTGGAAATACGAGGTTAAAAGCAGCCCTTTGAAAGATTGAAAGATAGAAAACTATCCGTGATGTCATGGCTTTAATAATTCATGTAATCTAGTTAAGAATTAAGATTGCTTCTATCGGTTTTTTGTTTCCTCGCTCAAATTAGCCGATCTGCATTGAACTAAACGCTTTCTTCCCTCTTGCCTTATTTTCGATCCGATAATTTTTTTTACTCAACTTTTTCCATAGAAAATGCTTTAGATGAATTTAGTACAATGCGTTCGATACGAAAGCAACAAAAAAAAGTGCTTTTAAATTCAAACCAGCATATGTCGGCTTAAACGATATCCAACTCGATACGAACAGGAAGACGAAGGCGAACAAATGTGGACCATCGACTGGGAACACCGGCTCTGATGAAGACGATGACATTGAAACGTCATCCGAATAAAGACTATTTATCAGCCTTGTGTAAGCTTCTTAAAGAAAGAATACATGCTGATTAGCCATAAATAGCCATTCAGTCAATGCAGGCTTGATTATGGAAAAGTTCATGCTTTTTGGACTTTTTAAGAGCGAGACGAATTGAGCCAATCACGGCTACTAACGATTAGCTAGAGGGTTGGATTGTTCAGATTAGTGGATCACATGGACTCCAGCGCTATCTTTTGCCTGAAAACTATGATTACCAGTGAGTTGACAATCCGCACACATCTCGATAACGGCTGTCATCTGGCAAAAAACCCAAGCCCATCCTTGTCCTTAAATTTTCTTCGATCAAATTTTCTACGACGAATGTTTGTGACATTGCCATGTTGGCAGTGATGAAAATTCTATCAGTGGTGCAGAACACAATAAATCTTTCCGATGCTACTCATCAACGACGATGAGTAGCAAAATCTCGAGAAAAAACGACGGAGGAATAAAAGCCATTAATGGGTCAGTCTATTTTTTAGCAGTCGTCAACCACATGCGACTCTAATCAGCTGTTCTAAACTTCCTCATTGGAAGTCACAAAAAAGCGGCTCTGAAGAAGGCGATACTGCCGAAACGTCAGCTAGCGTTGTATTGTATTGTGTTTTTATGGAAGTAAACGTATGCTGTTTAAAAACCTCGCGATTGCTGAACAAGAAAACGACAAAAGCTATTAAATCATGACGTTTCCTCGAGTGAATTCGACTCCTACTTTCTACTCAATCTGCCTTTTTTTCGGGTTAATCAATTTCTATAGATGAACCAAATGTGTATTCCTAGTCCACTACAAATGGAAAACTGCTCATTTTCTTAAGGACAAGGAGGAAACGTAATGAGAAATGAGGTAAACTAAGCATTTAGGAAACGATATGGTCTTCACCTTCACTAGTAAAAATGAGGTGTTCCATAATACACACATGGTCTCTGGTTCAATACTGCTCTTCGAGTTCACGACACCTTCCATTTTTCTGAGGTCCGTAGATGTGCATCATACTCGCCTAGGAGGATAGCACCACTCATTTGCTACCTTGGTAGGTCACCGAAATTCATTGTAAAAGCCAGATTTGCCCCTACTATAACTAGTAAAGGCGGCTGCACCGTCCTATCTTTCATGAAGTGAGTAGTACGGGACTCCTTATTCTTTTATTCTTTCCGAGTATAATAAGAACATATCATCGAGAAATCCATGCGAAATTTGTGAAATATATTCTATGACAATCATTAAAACTTGTTTCATACCCCGTAATATCGTTTTCTTCTCTATGCAGCATTCCCATCTCGTTTTTCTTCAATTTAGTAAGCTGAAGATCCGCTGAAAGCTCATTTAAAGGAGAGAAGTTTCTGAAATTAAATAAATGAGTAGGCAGTTCAATTTGCGTGCTAGTTTCCTCAAGACTCGACCATTAAAGTTGCTGCGGAGGTGATGCTGGGTGTCAATCATAGACGTTTAATTGGTCCTTCAGCCTTTATAAAAAGTAACTTAGACTGTAAAGTAATACGATAATTCTTCCCAAAAGTTTAATTGAAACTAAACCTGCGTCATCTTAGTAAGTGGTAAAATTGCCGTTATTTTGTCAAGGAAGTAAACCTCTTTCGCTTGCACGGTTGTACTAAGAATCTGGGAAAAAGGTCTGCATAACTAGAAAAACCCTGGCGTAATGGAACATAAAAAATTTACGCTAGAAGAAATGTTATGAAGAATGGAAGTAGATTTGAAAAGAAGAAGTCTGTTCACTGGAAGCGTGGCTGTTAACGCGCCGCCTCGAAGTATTAAAATCTTTCGGCGCGCGCTTTTCCTCGCACTGCGGTTACGTAGAATATAGAATTCTTTTAATATTTTTTAACGCTTTTTCGCTCATCCGATGATGAAATGACATCTCGTTAGAACCAGGAGTTCGCAATATCCTTCCAAAAGTCGAGCCTAGAGAGAATCAGCGCCACAAATAGTAGTACAAAAAGCCGAGTCGTAAGGCGGCTAATATTCGTTTCGATCCACAGTAGTTGGCGAATACCGGTACTGACCGACTGGAACCAATTAGCATTTGATTTTTAAGATTCCACCAAAGAAAACCTTACCAAACCAGCAACATTTTTTAAGAGCAACTTATCTTTTATTTACATTCTTCAGTGCATAATCAGTAACTTGCTGTATTCATGAAGTAGCATGAGGTTGTTAGCAAAAACATATTGTGCCCGACCTTTCGGTACCTTCGCTTCTTCGAGGTCGGCAACGATTCGAGTCAGATGCTGTCGACAGCAGTTCTTCTTCCGAAATGAGTCACCGTAGTGACACCGAACCAAGACCAGTAGTATAGGGTACGCCACGAATAAGCTCGTCCAATAAGTAACTTCGGCGAGCAGTGTCTTTTTAAAATTGCGCTTTCAGGGAACGGGTGTTGTACGCGCTCGGCTTGGTTCATTGTGGCTCGAAAAAAAGCGAATTCGCAGAAATACTAGCTACAATTTTAAAAAAGTCGCCACAATATTTTAAAACCGACTTTCCTTTAATATCGATATGACTAATCAACAGGTATTCTTTCATCGATGAGCTGACACGAGGTCAATACATAATCTTTATTCAGCTAATGTCTCGACATCTTCGTCTTCATCAGCGGCGACAATAGGAGTCGGCGGTCCACAGTTGTTCGTCTTCTCAATGTGGCGTCTTCTTCTTCGTATCGAGTTAGATCTTCCTCAGTATAAAAGAGCAACTCTCGAGTGTGGAATTCTCACCCAGCGATGCTCTTTTATACGGAGCGCTGGTTGTTAATAGTGATTTTCCGATTTGCCTGAGCAGACATGCTCCACCGAGGTAGATCGGACTCGATACAAGACGAAGGCGCCACATCGATAAGACGAATAACCGTGGACCATCCACCCGAATCATTGGATCTGATACGGACGAAGGCGTCAAAATGTTAGTCGAATGAAGATTGTTTACTAGCCTCGTGTAATGCTTATCAACTTTGTATAACCTTATAAAAGAAAGAATACGAGTCGTCACAATTTTGCGTTAGCTTATCAGTACGAAAAACATTGATATTATTCACTATTCACTATTCTTCTTCACACTATTCTTCACTACTTTCACAGTTATACTATTGCTAACTGCTGCCATAACGATATTGTCACTAACTGCGAAGTGATGACGACCATGGCAAAGCTCTAAAAGGCTTAGGCTTACTCTAAACTCTAAGAAAACAAAGTCTTACTTAGCACACAACTTGCCAGTCAAATGGAAATCACGCTGGGATTCGCAAAATCTCTAAAAGCAGAAAATTCAAGCATTCATTTTTTCAAGCAGAGCATGAATAACAGCAAAGATTATGAGAACCCTACAAGACAACTCTCAATAGAAAGAGAGAGGATGCTCGAGCTGCGATAAGTTCATCTTCACAGACTTAAAACAAACAAAGCAAGGGAAAACAGCATAGTATGAGCTGTTTTTTGGAAACAAGTAAGAGGAAAAAGTCTGAGAGCCAACGATAATAATAAAACTTCTTCCAAATAACGACAACCATGAGAAAGAAAGAAGAAGGTGCAGCTCTGTGAAACGGCACTCGCACTCTAGCGTACAGTTTTCAAGGGTGTACTTAATTCAATAATACTTTTGAAACCCGACATTCATTCAACTCGATAGAAATAATAATTTCTACCTCTTTGAGCTTACACGTGCCTTTGAAAAACTTTTATTTTGCGGTTAAGTTTTTCTAAAAGCCTTTTGCATGCTTTCTTATAAACGAGAAGAAAATTATTGAATACTCATTCCAGCCCTCCTTTCCTAAAAAATAAAAAACTAGGCTATCTAATGGAAAGTAGGTACGGGAATCATCAAAATTAAAGCCGATTCTTTTCGCTTCACCTTCATTTACGAATACAGATGATCCAGATATGAAACATACGAGACAGTGTCTGAAGCTGTTATTAAAATAGATTGTTCAATGTAGTTTGATCTACCAGAACACCTTTTTACATTGAAATAGAATAAATGTAATATGGATGGGTCCAAGACTCAACCATCAAAAAGTTATTAAACGACGAAAATACAGAGACGGCAGAAAGTGGTCATTAATTAAGCGAGACTGTGCTCTACCACTTTCCCAGAGAATATAAATCACTGAGAAGAATCATCTAAAATTATTTACAAGAAACTCCAAAAGCGAATTCGGGAAATTATGGCGCTTTCTTTTGCGATGTTCTCACGAATGTTGTCTAGGAAGGGAGATGTAAAAGCGACTTAAGAACACTCAAAATATCTGTGCTTGATTGCAGAATGCTAAATCGTTTTATTCAACAAGTTTGCCACAGAGCTTCGAAGTTGTAATATACCTCCTTTTGGTCTGATTTGAAATTTGAAGATGAAAGCATACAGTCATTTGCTGTAATATTTGTCAAAATCAGGCTCTCTCAAAATTATCTAAAAAAAACTGGTTGGAAGTGTGACGCTGGGAGTTTAGCCGTCTTTATAGTTTCTAATATTTCAGAGTCTGCCTTGACGACACAATTGACACAAAAGGAAAAGGAAGTGCGGGAAAAAATCAAGCAGTTTTCCTTGTCCAAGTTGTTAGCTTCGTCAGAATCAGCTATTTTTTTACACAATCGTATTTTCTTAAATCACATTAATTCCCACGTCTGACTTTCTATTAACCTCGGCATTGATTGAATAATTCTAATGGGAGGGGCACATTACGCTCCCATGAGAATTCTGAGCGGTTGGACTTCACGAGACATACTCAGTGGAAGACTCATAGAAAGCGGAGAGTGTGCAGAGCTGTGTTCAATGTGATTGAAATCTTGGTTTAGCGTTTTCTCTGTTTGGTTATGGAGGTGTTTGGCCGTGTAGATTGTAGTCAACTTGACCTTTCCAAGTTCTGAGGAAGGCGAAATCCGCCGAAACATCAGCTTATACGTGAATAAAAAGATAAAATAACACCTCGTGTTTGCTGAACAAAAGTAGAAAGAATTATTCACATTAATCCATTCATACATCCTGTTATATGAGCAGAGAAAACACTTAGAACAGTTGATAACTATTTAGAAAACTTGATGGCGTATTGATTCACCCTACGAACAGTGAGCGAATAGAGGAGTCTTCTGCTCTTGAAATACTCATTTCGCCTAAATGTTTAATCATATCAGACTCTCAGAAAGCTAACGAAGGTTCTGTGAAAAGCCAAGAAACTTGATCTTTTTTACACAGGTATTTATTCCGCGAGTACTGCAAATTTAGGTGCTTTGGTTCTTATATAGTCGGCGAGGACGAAATCTGTTAACTGCTGTGAAAACATGAGCGCTTCAGAAAGAAATCTGCTGCTGTTCTTCAAACCACAATATTTTAGTCAAATATCTCTAAAATTTAAGTGAATAGTAAAAAAATGTGCTTTCCATGCAGTCATTTACAAAAGTTACATAGTTTAGAAAGAAAAGTTACTGGAGAGCTACAAGCGCAGTAGTTAGAAGTGACGACTAATAAACTCATGGCTCCTGGTTTGACTCCACCATGTTCCAACTAAGTCTTTCCTCCACCGGTAGTAGAAAAATTGCTGTCAGGATTATTCTGGAAAAAGCTCCTACCAACTGATAGAAACTGGCGATTGCGTGTAACGAAGGTCTTAGAGCGTTCTATAAGGTCTCCTTAGGACTTTAAGAAAAATATATACGACAAGCATCCAAAAACGTTCTTGTGAATGATAAAACCTTCAAGTAGGAGTCGAACACACGAGCAAATCCAAAGACGCTCGTTCATAGTGGATGCAAGACAAGAAACCGAATGTATGAGGTGCTGTGATTTACGCAATGTGTGAAGACTGGCGATATAAATAAAATAAAGAAAAATAGACTAAGCCACTCAACTTTATAATGCCAAAAAATGTAGGGTAGAAGGGGTTCGGAGCAACAGCAAATACACACAGGTTACTACTCTCGCATACAGAAAATTCCCAGGCGTTATTCGTGCACTGGTTGAGCAATAGTAAACTGAATTCGCAGAATTCGACACCCGGAAGGACACATTAGAGAGATCGCATGATTGAAGCGTTTCGTGGGATTTGGGAAGTCACTGCATTTCCGTATTTCCATAAAATGAGCATGCAAATGCTTTCTGCAGGACCAACGTTATTGGATGCCTTTGTTTACCGATGCGTAGAAAAAGCCCAAATCTTCGTTCCTTCTTTTCAAATGAGCTTCTAGAACTCACCCATTCTGTACTAAATGAGCTAACAAAATGAGCTCTATTCCATTTCTATTCAAATCGTAAAGAATATAACTGAAGTTGCCAGTAAGGGAAAAATCTGCTTTCTCTTCGGTCTCGTAAACTCAACATTAAACATTCACAGTTCTAAATGAGTCGTTCAACGTTTGTCTTGATCAATCATTCCTCTTGCGTTTATAGAAGAAGGAACCTTCTAAAAGGTTTACAGAAAGTACTGAACAGTTGTTCTATTCATTAATGAATACTCCTGATTATATTTCCGACACACTGAAGCATTACACACTTCAGTTAGGACTCGGCAATAGAAGTACTGTACGGTAGGACGGAAGACGCGGTAACAAAAGAGGAACGTAGGTAACATGGAAAGAGAGGCAGAAGCAAGACGATGGTAAAATTACCTAGCGTTTAATATCACAGTAACCAGCACACAATTCTTCAATTCCACAGTATCCATCATTCACATCTTCAACACCTCGCATCTTCATATCATTACTCATAATAGAATGATGGAAAGAAATATAACACCTACTGGTCAAAAAAATGTTGACAACGTGAAAATTTTTACAATCGATGCAACAACAGAGGCTGTCCAGTAATCATCGAAGACTGATAGTTTTGCACATCGAACTAAAGTTCTTCGAGTTGCTTGATTTTTCAAGCTTAGTTAGAAAAAAAAATTAGTGGTAGGAAGAGTGAACTTGCCATTTCGCAAATTTGGAAGTTAGTTTTTTCTTTCTGAAGTGATCAGTATTGATTGGAAATGAGAGATGGGGCCAGGTATAAAATAGCCCAACTGAGTGACAATTAGAAAATCACATTTCTAATTTTTTACTAACACCCTAGCTTAACATCAACGTTACAGGTGATAGTTTTCTGTAATCTGCGAGAGTACAAGGCAGTACAGTTTGAAGCAATCACAGATTTTGAGCAAACATACACGAAAACAGAAGTGCCTTTGAATACACGTAGACAAAAAAGACTAATGCAGCATAGTAGAATATGAAAAATAGAATAAACAGTAGGACAGACTTTTCACCCCACTAAATCTCTAGGAAATAGCATCATTGGTATCGAATTAATCAATAATATGAGGTAGATGGCCTTCCGATCGATATCAAAGGTATTTGTGGAATTGAACGACCTGATCTTACAGTTGCAGTAGGCGGAAATTGTGGCAAACCCTGAAAATACAAAATATTGAAAAGGCAATCCCAGGCCGATTGAGCCCATTCATCCAAATCTTTAACGAAGTGACCTCGCTTAGATGTTTTCTGGTGAATACAACAGTAGCGGATTCATTTTTAAACAATGTCCGAGAATTCGAATGAATTTTCTACCAATTTCCAATGTCACTTTTTGGAAACCGTTGTTATTGATTTAAAAAATGTTTTATAAATAGTGTCGAAGTCAATCCTGCAATCGCGATGCTTTGCGATGAGTGATTTGGACTCCATCCATACACTGGATATCCCTAAGATGATTCTCATGGTGAATAGAGCACTCACGCTATCACGACTCAGAGGTTGTGGCCGCAGTTGTGGACGATCGCCAACTATACTGTGCGAGCCGAACTCCATTTGGCTACACGCACGATCTGTGCTACTGCCCGCCCTGCTATTCTGAGAGGAACGGTGCATAAAAGTCTGAAATAGTTTTCTGGTCACTAGCTTTCTAGTCACTCTCTTCACTAGTAGTAAGTGTTCACAGTTAAATCTTCGTAATATTTAAATTTTATTTATTGTCTATCATTCTTTTCATTAGAGCGTACTATGTGAAATACAACCATAATGATGTTGAGATATGAGCAAAAAAGCGTCGTAAATGAACAACCAGAGAATATTGTAACATAATTTCAATGATGCTGAGATATTTGCAAAACTCCGGACCGCAGGTGTATGCGGTGGAGAACGAACGCGCTATTGTCCTTTCCGGGGAGTAACGCGTTCACCATCACACCATGTGGGTCCTTCGTTTCGCCTGTCTCTCAGTTCAGACAGGCGAAATCAGTACATTTTTATAATTCGTATGAGTATCGGCACAAATTTCATTACAGTGGCATTTTGCCATTTCAACAAGGCAATCGTCGGCCGTATTTTTTTCTTTCAATAGGATTTAACTCTTTAAGCATCCGTTTACCTCAGAGCTCCTAACTTAGCTTTATAGTTGAAAAATGGAACTACACTGCTTCAGTGATTTTTCTCGAAATCAATTAATGACCATGTTCAGCAGGGGACGTCTAGCACAGGGGCGTGACAGCGTCATCAAAAGCGACCGACTCTCCAGACTTCTCATGTTCCCTAGGGTCGGCAAATTTCTATCCAACTTGTATGGGCTCAAGTCTTTCCATGAAATCCACTCAGGAACGACTAAGCACAGCTATCCTAGATCTCGAGAAGGAATAAGCTCGTGCATCATTCAACAACTTTCATAAAGAATAGAATAATCCTCAAAAAACAGCTGAACTCCGACATGAAAATTCCAAAAACCTTCGTGGAAGATGGCTAGGAGGAAACGAAATAGATGCATGAAGTGATGGGACACGAATGATGTAAAGATGGGTCACGTATGAATTTAAAAAAACTATTCAGCAGGCTAGTGAGGAAGAACAATCTGAAGCCACACTGAGACCATAAAAAGTGGGAGGCCACTTTCCCAATGCGAACTTAGAGCAGGAAAGCGTAAAGCGTTTAGGGTTGATCATCACTGAGATACACCCCATTCATTGAACTCAATAACACTATAGGTGACTTAATTCGTGCTCAACCTATCCAATAACTTTTTGCAAATATCATTGTATAAAATCAGTAGTTCAACGTTTCCAGAGAGATCTAGCAGCAATTTCCTTACCTAATAGAGAAGAGTTTGTTTAGCTCAGTGCGATGGTTAGAACCGACGACCACGAAGAATTATTGATAAATCATTTATATACTTTCATGGCTAATCTTTGAAAAAAATTTTACTAGTGGTACACAAATTTCCATTTCAGCGTTATGCTGCTAGGTCGGTAAAAAATTTTTCTTTCAAGTTAACAGAAACACATCACAAGGCGTTTCCATGTCGCCTCCATTTGCAGTTAGACGCCTTTTGGATCGAAAGTAAAATTACTCTCATCTTCGCATTTCTTTCAGGGTGGAAGCAATCTATTATGGTTCCTCTATTCGAATTTGGCTCAAATTTGAAATTTGAGTTATGGGTGATCTTATTGCGAGAAGAACCCTTCGACGCTGTATAGCGCATTGTTTCTAGCACAGGTGGGAACACCGTCAATCGTCATAATCCATCATCGGGAATAAATATCTATTCGGAAAACAAATTGAAAATTGCGATTTTTTTTGCTTACAAGAAACCAAATTTGCAAAAATAAAGCAAGGCGAACTCACACAAACTCCGAACAGAGCAATAACTACAGCAAATGCGAACACCATGGCGATAGAGAAAAGCACTAAAATCGAGAACAGTTGTTGAAACTTCGTTCCACTTTAAGTTCTACGGAAATTATCACAGCAAAAGGGGTAATGGTGTTCGAAATTAAGCAACGGTCTACTTTTTTATCCCAATACATACCTTTTTATTAGAAAACAGTTCTCATTAGGGAAAAGGACAAGATAAACAAAAAAAATCACAATATAGGGCTCTTGTGGTACTGAAAGTATTTACACTGAATTGCGTTTCCCAACCTTGCAAAATTTGATGAAATCGATTTTTGCCCTCCAGAGCACTTTAACGGTTGCAACAACAAAGTGTTTTTCCTTAGTGTTTAAGTGGAAAAGCCAATATTTTGGTTTTTTTCTATCAATACGTATAAATGAAGGAACCGGCAGGTTAAATCACCAACCCCAAAAAACAGCACTGGGAGCGTTGGATGAGTAGACGTCGGCTACTTGGTGAGAAAACAATGTGTGCGGTTCGGGTCGGTATGCATATCCGACCAGATTGATTTCCAACCCTGACATAACCTAAAGGATAACCTATTAATCAAGAAAACAACCACAAATCATTGGCACGAAGATGCATCATATATGAGGTTCGCATTTCTCGTAGAAATAGCCGAGATGTCTCATGTATAAAATGCTTTTTCCAGCAGTTTATTTTCCCAAGTACGGATTTTTGCTGCGATTTTTTCTAGCCATTCAATACTTTGTCCTCGCAATGACTTTGTGACGGCTGTTTCAAAAAACCTTCATAGCGTACATAAAGTGTACAAAAACTGTTTTTGAACGAGTTCAGTGACCGGTAAATTGAATGGTTAGAGGATAACTAAAGCTCTTGGTCTTAATCTCTGAGGAATGCGTCATGCATTCAAATGCACCAACAATCGATAGAGGTAACTTAACTCATTACTGGCCCAGTAAAATGACTTATGATGCATCAAATCAGTGTCGACGTCCTACTAGACTAGCCTTGTACCAGTTGACCGATTCAGAAGAGATAGAAGGCTTCGTGAGCCCTGGGTGTGGGATCGAGAGAAACATGGTATTGGAGGACACCACTAGCCACTGCGCTACACACGCCCTATTTGACTGGCTACCGAAATTTCTCCCATTTTCAACCACTATAAACTGTCGCATTTATCTGATGGAAAGTGTGAGTTTAAAAATCACCAAAATAGATACTAGATAAGTTCTAGAACTGCTCAAAATGCTGAGAGAAATGTTTGTGTGGTCGCTCTTACTAACACACAGTAAATAGTAGTATGTATACCATGCATTAACTGAAATATACATGGTTTCTATCTTGCACCGCAGACTCAACACGTTTTCCATCCTTTCGGAGACGGCAAATTGATGCCAGACCTGACTCGGGTGGGAGCACCACTGGCTCAATACAACGGTAGGCCATCGCGACTGTATAGGCCAGATACGCATTCAGTCGCCTCTAACGATGCTTAATGAAGTCGAATGCATAGCGCATCAACGCCGGGAGCTTTATCCTTCATTTATAACATGCACACCCTAGAACGATACGACAAAGTAACTCCCACGACAGACTTTCTATTAACCTCGGCATTGATCTACCAATTCTCCGCATTCTTGTTGAACAAAGGCGTGGTGTTATTTTTATTCTTTATTCACGAATAATCTGACGTTTCTGCGGATTTCGCCTTCTTCAGAGCTTGGAAGGGTCAAGTTGATAGCAATCCACTCGGCCAGACGCCTCCATAACCAAACAAAGAAACTCCAAACCAAGATTTCAATCACATTGAACACAACTTTGCACACTCACCGCTTTCTGTGAGGCTTCCACTGAGTGTGTCGCGTGAAGACCAACCGCATAAGATTCACATGGAAGCGTAATGTGCCCCTCCCATCAGAATAAGAGGCTTATATATTGCCTAATATTACGTGTGATAATGAGGCATTCCTTCCTGTGGTCATTTTCGGATTTCTGGAATTAATCCAGAACGCCTCGGGAGTCTTGCGCGCTTGTGATCTCGATTCCTGTGTGAGGATCGTGACGCGTACTTGTTCCCTGTTATGGCCCTCAAAGCCCTCCCTGTTATGTCACTGGGTCCTATGCATGCCTAGTGGGGTACTTGGTTACGTTTGCCGAATAGGTGTTCTTTTATGCGAACACAGAAGGGTCTGCCCGTTTCGCCAATGTATTCGTCTCGCACGCATTGCAGGAGATCAGATCAACTGTACCCGAGCTCATGCAATCACCGTCTCTACCATCAGGGCAAATTATGCAATTATGCGTTACACATAGACGGTTACATAGGCGGTTACGAACTAGCTTGCGCCCAAGATTACTCGGTGGTATTTCAACTACGTCTACCGAATTCTCTAGACCCGCCTTTCTTAAGCAGCATTTTATAGTTGCACTTATATGACTTAAGGTGAAGGGTAGGATAGACCTTCCCTTATTCTGCTCATCCTACCCTTCATCTCGAATGATGTAAGTGCAGCTATAAAACGCTGCTTAAGAAGGGCGGGTCTAATAAATCCAGTAAACGTAGTTGAAATGTCACCGGGTAATCTTAGGAGCCAGCTAGTTCGCAAGCGCCCATGTGACCGTCTGTGTGCAACGCAAAATTGCATAATTTGCTCTAATGGTAGAGATGGTAATTGCATGAGCTCGGGTACAGTTTACCTGATCTCCTGTAAGGCGTGCAGAGATCCTCGCACAGGAATCCAGAATACAAGCGTGCAAACACTCGAGGCGTTCTGGATTAACTCCAGAAATCCGAAAATGAACCACAAGGAAGAATGCCTCACTATTACGCGTGATATTGGGTTAAATATAAGCTTCTTATTCTAATGGGAAAGGCACATTACGCTTCCATGTGGATTCTATGCAGTTGGTCTTCACGCGACATACTCAGTGGAAACCTCATGGAAAGCGGTGAGTGTGCAGAGATGTGTTCAATGTGATTATAGGTTAAACAACCACCACTATCACCTTATCCCTTCGATGGTCTGGTGACTCCAGCGGATGCAAGTAAGTTTTTCATTTCCCCATATCGCGTATTGGGTTTTGCTCGCTGTAGGGACTCGTTGAGTACGATATCTTCCTTCCAGGCTTTCTTGTGGAGAACTCTGACCACCGAATCGGTGGCCTTTCTGCAGTACATTGAGCATTTCCAGAAATCCAACCATTGACTTTTCATTTCTATCGCTTGTTCTTCCGAGGTATCACGATGCAGTCCACTTGATTTTCGACGTTTTGGAGCATAGAACAACTCCTACTCTACCACGGCACAACGCCGTAAGACAGCCTTTTCCGTTACGAGTTCTATAACGCTGGCTAATTCTTTATCCTGCTTACTTAGCGACCAGGCTTCTGACGCATACGTTAAGCTAGGAGGAATCATACATTCGAAAGGTGCACATGAAGGCGGAGCCTCTTCATTTTCCTCGCCACGTACTAGATGCTTTTGGAAGCCCTCCAAGCAGCTCGCTTCCTCCTGCTCAATTCTGGGGCTAAATCGTTCATCATGCTGATTTCCGACCTAGATGAACGAAGCTGTAGCATACGGATATATTCATTCGAATGAGCGACAGGAGGGAATTCAAAGCTAATCCTGTCCTCATAAACGTCGTTTTTGTAAGATTTAGTCCAAAAGCAGTCTTTCCACATGCTTTATTAAGGCCGGCAAGCATTCGTTCCGCTTGGTTAATGTTTGGGGTTATAGAGACGATGTCATCGGCGAAACGAAGATGATGAAATTTCCCATCATTGATCTTCACTCCCTTATTGTCTCATAGAACGCGTGAGGGGCAGTGGTTGGAGGAGGCACTGTGACGCACACGTAGAATCGATCTCCGTTCCCATGGCCCACCAAGGCTTCCATCTCTCTGTGGTCGGCAAATTGGTACCAGACTTGTCTGGAATGATAGCAGCATTGGCTCGATACATCGGTAAGCCACCGCGAGTCGTTGTAAAAGCCAGATATACATTCAGTCACCTTCACCGATACTTAACAAAGTCGGATGCATGGCGCATCCATCAGACATTGATGAACGCCGAGAGCTTTTTCCTTTTTCCCTTTGTTGTCTCATTCCTCCCAACGGCTTACCGCTTCATCGTGGCTGGGAGGTGTTCCTGGGTGTCGGATTGCGATTTACAGCGGGAAAATTTGTTCCCGCGGCAGGGTCTTTCAAGTTGAGAAGGAGAACGACGTTTGCAGCTGGAAGCCTTGCTAAGAGTAAACAAATACCAGGATCCACCACCGACCTGGCATGAAAGTCTCATGGTGGCAAATCTTCTTCTGATCAACAACGGCTGCGACTGCCTGTGGTGGTGAAGATCTGGAGCAGACTTTGGCCAGGTTGAACTCGAAATTCCAAGGAACCAAAATGGCTTATCCAGCAAGTCCCTGAAAAAATATTGATTCTGCTGGTGCCCGCACAATCAGTGAGGACGGCCGTTCAAATATCAAGTAAGTAAGTATTGTCTCATTCCACTACTCGCATAACGTTTTCTAGAGTGGCGGTGAATAATTTTGGACAGATGATCCAGCTAGAATCTCGTCGCTGTTGCTATAAGTGTTCCTTCTGGCGTTGGAATGTACTCATCTTGATTTCGTAACTGGTGAAGCTTCGATGGACTTTGCGAATGCTTTTTCCAGCCTCTACAGCTTAGACCATAACTGCTGCTCTTCTCTCCTTAAGATGTCTTCGTATCGCCTGTCTCCATTGATTCGCAAGTTTGGACGTTAGTTCGCGATCTCCTTCAGCTGGTGCAATTCGAGGATAGCTTATCGGTTTGAGTGTTAATGAAGAAAAATACTTCGGATTACTTTTGAACTCTCAGCTTTCACAGCACTAAAGTAAGAATGTTGAATAAACATACAGTTAGCTTTTTATTTGATGCCTACAAGTAGACTGACACTCCTGTGTTAAGAGAAGTGCTTCTAGAATTCCTAGTTTCTATGAACCGTCATGGTAGCTTTAAAGAATGTATGCTTTCTCCTGTAAAACTCCAGTCCACATAGATCACTTCAACCTCGTCATCGTCATAGATCGATGTTGGTACGTAAACAACGAACATTGTCAAAGTCGGTATTGATCTACGCCTCATCAATGGTAAACGTCCGATTCGGGTTGCTAGTTATCTGAATAATTCGATGTTCATGTCCAAACTCGTATTCATGAAAACGCCGAAGCCGCTTACTCCTCTATTGCTTGATTTTCCAAAAAACTACTCTTTTCCGGTATTACATGCAGCGTTGAATGGCTGGCGTATTCTCTTCTCAACCAGTCGCCTATGACGTCGCACCTTAACATTCGGACCTGCATAATCAAGTCCTCCCTCGAGGATTCAGACACCAGTGATCGCGCATTGTAGGCACACATCGTGACCTTAGTCCTTTGCGATTCAGGCAGTCCTTCCGTACTCGTCGTATTCAACGGTGCCGTACCACGGTTCCTTCGTGGTCAGGAGAACGACGCCCACCTATCTTTTTATGTTTACCATTTGTTACCCATACATAGTTTGCTGAGCTTCGGACCTGGGGGTTGGGTAAGCTAATGGGTAGCTTGCCAGTCTCTTTCAGAGCATACGGAAAGCTCATTAACTGAGGCAGCACCTAACCACCTTCCTTTTTTATACTTTCCTGTTACTCGACTGCAGGTCGACTTTTGGCATTGGCTGACACTTGACTTCTTGCCGAATTTACTCGCTGAATACAATCCGCATAAACGAAAACACACCCACGCAAGCATGCATGAAAATGTTCTCGTGAATACAAAAGGTATGCGCCAAATCGGCACAGAAGAAACAGGGAGTCCATCCCGTGGATACATCTGGGTCTCAGGGAAGCAAATGTCGCTTTTGGCCCGCTATTAACTCCCTATCCTGCACCTGGGGAGGCGCCACGTGGCCTCGCTACTGATCGGCTCGAGGTACTTCTATGAGAGAGATTAGTGGTGTTAAACAATAGCGTATAAATTTTGTAGGATAGGGATTCATCGTGGCCATAGTGTATGAGTTCGTATAAAGGACGGAGTCCTCTACCAAGGGTAATTGAAAATGGATTTTTCGAATCAGGATCAAAGCAGTCAGTGAGCACTAATGTTCTTCAATACACCTTAGAAAAACAACCGATGCAGTGTTTGCCTTTCATGATTATCAAACTATCGTCATCTAAGAGAAAGATCAACTGTTACTATCAAGACACCCGTTATATCCACACACCTAACTCGAAGAAAAAACTTTCAGTAGATAAGTGTTTACGCACATTTATATTAATACAAAGGTTGGTAGGCAGAGTGGATCGCAGGCACGGATTATCATACACATTTCGCTTTTCACGTGATAGCTTATTCAACACAGATAGTTGGCCAGCTCCATGAAAAACTAGTGCTCTTCGCTTAACAATTTGTAAAAAAAACTCTGCCTAGGACGAGTTTTCCATCTCACACAACGCATGAACGAAAAAAAGGATAAGGCTCTCGTCGTTGATCAATCGCTTAGGGATGCGCCATACATTTAACTTCACTAAGTATCGTTGGAGGTGATTATCATATAGGTGCATCATATCAACTTAGGATCATCATATCATATAGGTGATTATCATATAGGTGAGGTGCATATCTGGCCTTTACATTGACGCGCGGTGGCCTAGCGGTGTTTGTTGCAGCGCACCTTCGACCACTGCGCCACATGCGCCCATCACAGATCGTGTAGCGGGAAAAATAGGCACAACCCCAAGCAGTTGCAGGCACAAAAAAATTGCTTTCATATGCGTTGAAAAATCACGTACTGCTTCGGATATGTTTTTTGCGACGGCGCTTGCATGTGGATGTTTCACGGTGAAACGAGCCGTGTTATCATGCATGATAATGACATCATCAATGGATGATGTCGGCAATGTGAAGCGCTCGGACAGAAACTCACTCAAAGCACTGAAAAATGGCAAATTTGTTATTTTCTTTCACCAACAAGTAAAAAGAAATGATAGAGCAGCGTGATATAATCACAATTTAACGTATTATTTACTGCCTATTCTTTTTAACGGCACGGTATACATTGTGAAATATAACTTCAATGATACTGAGATATTTGCAAAACTCCGGACCGCAGGTGTATGCGGTGTGGAACGAACGCGCTATTGTCCTTACCGGGGAGTTGCGCACTTCACCACCACACCACCCTGGTCGTTCGTTTTGCCTGTCTCTCAGCTAGTTCTATCGATCATTGAGACAGGCAAAACTGAGAGACAGACAAAACGAAGGACGCGGATGGTATGGTGGTGAAGTGCGCTGCTACCCGGTAAGGACAATAGCGCGTTCGTTCCACACCGTATACACCTGCGGCCCGGAGTTTTGCAAATATCTCAGCATCATTGAAGTTATATTTCACAGTGTGATATAGCTAAAACTTCGCTAGAGTAGTAAAAAAAATTGCTAAATGAATTTTGCTTGAATAGTGCCAAAAAATTTTCGACTTTCAAATGCTTCATGTAGCCGATTATTGAAAAAATCGTATGAAAAGAAAACTGTAACTGTTGAAATTTTTCAATTCTCAGCTTCTATATACTTCCTATTAATATCCAGGAAATAAAACTTAAACATTGTGATTTCAATTGCAGTTCCAGCTTAACTTAATACAATGCGGTGATTGCTGATAGCGCCTTCAGGGCAAAAAACTGGTTGTGAAAAAGGCAAATCAAGGCCCCGGTGTTGCAGTGGATAACACCTGAACCTCCGTAAGGGGTAATCGAAGGTACGAAGCTCATCCGGGTTCCGAGTTTGCTCATATCTCAGTACTACTGTGGTTGTTTTTATAGTTTTTTTTTTAAATTCCACACGACTCATCCTCACATCTACGGCGTAGATCGCAACGCCTGTTGCATAAGATTCGTTTATTCACATCTGTCACCAGCGAAGCTCATCTAACGTTTAACGTGTGAATGTTTGAGAAAAAAAACGTGTGAGACGCTGTTTGAGGACTGTTGTCTCCTTCGCAAACGTCGTTGGATGTTGTGAGAGTGGGTACTTCCTTAAGTACTGGGATACCTGTGCTACAGTACTTCTGTGTGGATTTAAGAAAATCTTTTAGGCACAAACAAGTGTGGTACCAATTTCTCTACCCCGGAGGGATTAGGGTCTTAGCGATCCTAGTGTGGGATCTCACTATGATTGCTCCTGTGGTGAACGGTAGCAATACCGCTGCGCTACCTGCCGCTTCTTCCCAAAATTGAACAATTTTCAAAATAATCAATTTAATCGGCGAGATAAAAGGAGCGATGTAATCCATCAGGAAGTAAGGTTCTGGTTCGATTCCATCCCGAAAGCTCTTCTCCAATCTTCGTGGGAAAGCCTTAGCTCGGCTGTCTCTAAGATTGCAAGAGGAATCGACTCGACCCTAATTCTACATTTAGAAAGAAGATGAAATCCTCAAGCAGCAAAAAAACCAGACGCAAACACAACAAAAATGTTCAGTGACCTTTATGGAAGATGCATGCGAGGAAAACGAATCGAATGCAAGAGTTGCTGCGATCCGCACTATGGATGTGACGATGGGTCATGTCAAAAATAGAAGGATAACTATAAAATTGCTGAGTGTTCCTAAGGTCTATTAAACCTAAGAGTTTAATTTATTCGTGTAGAAATTTAATTGACAAGTTAACGACCATTGACGAAAGTTAGTTTTTAAGCGAGAAGAACAGACAAAAAGTTGCAAGGATTATCATTGCTTAATAATGTGACAATAATTAAAGTATATTAGAACATTATGGAGGAATATCGGAGAATAAAGAGATTGTCTGACTTAATTGAATGAGTTACGATCACCACAAACTTTAAGAAAGAATCAAAAATGCATGAAAAAAGAAGGAAAAGTGGATGGGACCACTAATACTGCTATTGCAGATGCCAACCACTGGACGTCTCAACAGTGTTTAATCTCTCCTATTGACCCAGAAAAAAAAATATGTTAGAATTTGGATGACTTGAAGAAAATTATGACTCGAACGGAAATGACTCCGTCAATGATGACGTCGTTTCAAAACAAAAAATGAATACGAAATTAAACTGAAATGTTAACATAAACGAACGTTTGCGCTCTTTTCCGTTCGGATACTGGAATTTGTGGACCTGTTAGAGCAAAACCCAATTCGTAGGTTTCCATGGCATTTTCAATTTTATCGAGAAGTGGCGGTAGAGATTCATTAGTGACATCTGAAGCAAACATAAACTATTCGAGGTGTTTAGTGAGGAACAGATTTTATAATCTCAAGTTACAGAAATGCTGCCTATCATCAAATTAAGATAGACCTGATATTAAGAGCGCATTGTGATGTCAAAGGAGGTTCTCCTTAACATCTAGCTCGATTATTGCAAAATGACAAGCAATGTGAGAATACTGTTGTTAAGTACGTAGAATTTCTTTTTGAATTAACTGCTCATCTCTTCAAGCTGATATGCTAGAGATAAACGCACGTTTACAGAAAGTTTCGCAATGTTGCTTTGCTTGGAAATTACTCATATAACCCGCACCACCACTACAGCTGAAGGATTTGCAGCTCTGAGTGATAGACGAAGGATAGGAAAGCCGAGAAACGACCACTGAGCATGAATCTCGCCCGATGTCCAGAATGCAAGCAAGAGTAGGGATGGACTTATGTCACAGTTTTTTTTGTATATTCTTGTCGAGCACATCCCACAATAATTCAGTTCTTCACAGCAACTATTTCGAATGATTACTAAGACGCCGCTCAAAAAGCACTTTTCTTATTCATCCGTGTCGCAGAAATTTTTTTGAAAGTGCAAAAAATTCAAAACCTGACTTACTTTTCGAAACACAACAAACTCCAACTTTTTCGCCACGCATCGTAACGCAGTGGTGGGTAGAAGGGCAACTGAAAGGGACAATAAAGTGGATATTAAAGCACGGAGGAGAACAACACGAACAAATCAATATAAAAATCTTTGCAGACAACAAGAAATAAGCTCTAAATTGATATTTATCACAAGCAGCTTGTAAAACAGCTAATGGATACGAAATGTTTCTCAAAAGAATTTTTTTTGGTCTGGTCAAAAGCTGGTGCTGGTGGCATAGTGATTGTGATCCTGTTCACCACGTGGGCGCCCTAATCCAACAAGATGCTAGTTCTACCAGCAATTGTTCTATCAAGCCCCTTATTGCCCGTGATCAGAAAATTGGTACCATACCTGCTTGGTATTAGCTAAACACTTCTAATCCACGCGAAAACGTTCTTCTCAAAACTCCAACAAGCGTCGGCTCGACCAGCATTCAACGACACTCATGGCAAAAAAAACTTCGAGCAGTAGCCGAAGCCACACGCAAGAAAGTTCGAAAACCATTGTGGATGATGGTTGCGAAGAAAGGTATCAAATGAGATCGGCAAAGTGTGGCGCATGTATTGTCAGGTGATGTGATAAAAAAATCAAAATGGTATAACCAAAAGCAAAGTTAGCATTACCTTACCACAAATTCATGTTTATCTGCAGCCGATAAAAACCAGTACGTAATATGACAGATGGAAAAAGTGTGCAAAATTTTCAACCAGAATACCTGTCCACTTCTGATGAACACGTGAGCGGAGTGCCATCAGATGAAGCCGCAAATGGATCACCATGAGGACATGATGGCGTTTTGATCTTACTGGATAGTAAAGCTAGAAAAGAAGCCGATGATTTTATGATTAAATTATAACATAGATCGCGTACAGCGCACTAATTAGAAGCGCTCATCGGTGCAACTGGTTGTGGCATGGATCCCTAGCGCGCCTCTTGCAAACCGATCCGTCTATCCCTCCGATGTCGGGAAATTGGAACAAAACCAGTCTGGGAAAATAGAAACGGTAATTCGATAATCGCTAAAAACGGCGAACTATTGTATAGGCCGACTATGCATTCGATCATCTCAACAATGCTTAAATGGAATGGATTAGATAGAATATCCCAAAAGCGTGTGAGGTGTAGCGCAGTGGTTGGAGGCACCACTAAGACACAAGTGGAATCGATCCCGCGCCTATGGACAACCAAGGCCTCCATCCAACCGCGGTCGGCGAATTGGTGCCAGACTTGTTTGGGAGGACAGCACTGGCTCGGTGCATCGGTAGACCACCGCGACTCATTGCAAAGGCCAGATATGCATTCAATGACGTCCAACGATGCTTAATGAAGTTGAATGCATGGCGCATCCCTCAGCGATTGACCTACGCCGAGAGCTCTATCCTTTTTATCCCAAAAGCATTAGTCCACGCCGAGCGTATTATTCCGTTGCATTTATTATACAATGAACGAAATACTTAAGAATGAAATAGAGTCCCATTACCGATTTATTGTAATATTTTACTAATTTCACCAAATCTCAAAAGTGCATCAACAGTTGAAATCTTGTTCACCATTACGCCATATGCTCTAGTTCACCAGTGAGCACTAGTTGTTCGTGGGAAATTCCACCACACTTCTCCTACTGCCTTTTGTGAAAACAGTACCCTCAGAGGGTTCCGCCCCAATTTTACCGTGGTATATGCTTACCATCTTGACAAATACTCTCGCATGGGAATGTTGAACTCAATTTATGTGACCTCGCTGAATGATGCGCAACAGCCTACATAGCATTTCGACAATTAGGAACAACCTCTAACCACGACGACGCGGTAAACAACACGATGTACATCATCTGACGCCTTATTGAATAAAAACAATAAATTGAGAGAGTAATTTTCACGATCATATCCTCATCCTTACCTTTTTCCGGGCAACAGACACCTATTCCGCTAGTATCGAAGTCCGCGCAGTAGAACCCTGTTGGACAAGCTTCGCCAGATTTTGCACAACTTGACTGCCGCTTCGTTCGTGGGTCAACGAATGGCCGATCATCACCGGTGCATGGAGATTTTTCACCTGCATGTTTAAGATTAAAATATGGTACATTCTGTAACTATGTTTGAACCAAATACTGCACTGCCTGATGAATGGCGCAAGCTTTTTAAAGATGTTTGAAAAAATATTGGTAAAAAGTGGTAGAAAAGCATTACCGTGAAATATTATGAAAGCAAAGTTAGATTTTAAAAGTTTAACTACTACGAAAGCGATTCCTACTTAATTAGAGTAGTTGTGCAGAATACAACAATCTACACTATTCATAAAGTCATCACAACGTTAAACCTTTCATTCATACTCTCGAGGACTCTTAAAATGAAGCAGGCTCTAAAAATTTCCTCTCTGAATACTTAGGAAATCCGAGAGTTTTATTTAAAATTTGCAAACTGAATCAATATTCGTATATAATGCTGAGATATTTGCCAAACTCCGGACGGCAGGTGAATGCGGTCGGGAACGAACGCGCGCTATTGTCCTTACCGGGGAATGACGGGTGATTGTTGATGGCAAAAGATCAATAGAACTAGCTGAGAGACAGGCAAAACGAAGGACCCGGATGGTGTGGTGGTGAAGTGCGCTGCACCCCGGTAAGGATAACAGCGCATGTTCGTTCTCCATCGCATACACCTGCGGTCCGGAGTTTTGCAAATATCTCAGCATTATATACCAGTTATATTTCGCAAGATACCCTGCCATAAAAAAGGAAAGGGCAGTAAATAAAAGGGTTAAGATTGTGAATCAATATCTTTCTATATTATTGAGCTTACACGAAGTTGCTACAAATTACTAAACAGCAAAACAAGGGTAAAAATGATGGTAGAAATATTTCTACTTACATGCAGGCATTGTTAGACAGCTAGATGTGGAACACTTCGTAATTCTCAACAAGCACACCTAAAGAAAAATTTTTCATTTTATTTGGAATGACTTCAGAAGTTCGGTGAGTGTAGTTCGAAAGTACTGTGAACTATAATCTCTCTCCTTCCCTTACAGCATTATTTTGAAAATTTTTAGACCATTACGTTAGAGTTCCTTGAACCTTGTTTGGCCTACAGGTGATGTTGTCGCATGGCGACGAACAAGGACATCCTAGTATTGGACAACCATCATCATCCAAGAGCAATCCATATGGACAAAGTGATCGAGGACAATGGTGAAGACAATCCCGAGGTGCTGAAAAAATTCTAGGATTAGCCGGAAAGATGGTCATTTCTTAAAAAAAACTTGTACGGATCAATAATAAATAACTGCGATTTGAATAAGAGCTGGTGTATTGCACTGGTTAGGGACGCCCTGCGATACACACGGGTTCGATACCACGGCCAGGGCTCACCAAGCCTTCCATTCCTTAGGAGTCAGTGAATTGGTACCAGACCTGTCTGGAAGAATAGCAGTGCCTATTTGCTATATCGCCCCACAGTGAGCCAATGTGTTAGCCCGATTTTTATCAATTCACCTCTAACAATCATTAAAGAAGTCGAATACATGGCGACCTCTAAGGGATTGATCGACGCCGAGAGTTTTATTCTCTGTTCATCCTTTTATAATTTTAATAGAGGCAGTAATAGTTTTCAACTTGATTACTGATAAATTGACTAGTAGATCGTCATGGAATGTCACGTTACCTTCGCAAATATTTTGACCAATGGCATTTGAACGACGCGTTCCTAACAACGGTCGACCACTCTCGACATCGACACACCAACATGTTCCAGACCCATCACATTGAATCCGGGAAAAAAGTCCTTAAAATCACCAGAACTATTACTTGTCTACGAATGTCTAAATTTTCGAATGAATATCTTCATAATGTTTATGGAAGAAGAAGTCATATTCTGAAGAATACGTCGGTAAGTAGGTGGAACTTCAGACAATACAAGAATTGTGGACGGGTATGCCGATATCCCCACAGAAGTTAGCCCACACCTAACCTGTCCTGTTATTACAAGCCGGTTGAAAGACGTTGTCAACTCCTTGTCGGCGAAGTTCTTCGACTCCAGCTTGATAGAGTGTGCAGTCTATAATTGTTCCTAATGAATATTCATTAAAGTCTTCAGATTCCTAATGCCCCATTTCTCTAAAATTCAGGTTTAACTCCGCTACCCATGCAGTTCACATTTTCCTGAATGATTCTCCTACAGGGAATGCAAAACTTTTATTACCGAAGTTTCCTTTAATTCTAAAGTGAAGTTTCCGAAGTGCCACAAAAATGACACGATTGGTTATGGAATTTCCGTGCATAACTATCTTTTCCGTACCCAGTTCATTCTAACACACTGTAAATGGACAACACACCACGCATCGAAAAAGAGGCAAAGTTCTATATAAGTAAAACTAACAAAATATGGACCATTTAAAGAAAGATAAGAAAATTCTGTGAAAATAAAAACAGTAAAAAATGTAGAACATAAAACGTACACGATTTAGAGATAACATGTGCCGGCATCGTGACTTCCAATGTTTGACAGCACACGCCAATGCCGTCGCCAATCGTCGTCACGCACTCACCACGAGGACAAGTACTCAGGTGACAGGATAAAGGGTTGCCATGGATATCATGCACGACGTGATTAAACTGGCACGGAATCGAGACACCTTGATTGAAAGGCTATTAAAAGTCATTACTGCTTCGAGCGTCTACAATCCTAAGACCGAAGAATATCTTCAGTTCTTCACAATTCTAACGATGGAGCAATGACCATTGGGTCGTTTGTTAAAGCTCCCGCTATCTAGAGGGACGACACCAATGTAGATAAATTCCACTTACCCACGTTTCAAATTAATCATCCTTATGTGGAATTACAAAGGTACCTAGTGTACCTATCCATCGACTTTTCTCCGTAAAGTTCTTTCATAAGGTTCTCAAATTAGACGAAATCATTAGAGACTTTGCTGGTCTCGTTTTATAGCATCTATAGCCCAGCCACATATTGTGCTGACCCCTGCTCATCCCAACACCTTCATTCGGTTCGTTACCTCGCATTCGTCATATAATAAGTTTTATCGAAATGGCATATGGGTTCCTCTCAGCGCCCTATTGATGAATATCGTTGAGTGCTGGTTGAGTTTATTCTACCTGAAATCCTTGGACACGCTCACCAAATTTTTACTAAAGAAAATTGAAGGTTTTTGCAAATTGGAAGCTTTTCATTGACAATTCTGAGCAATTCTTGGATCTGGGACTACGGAAGAATTAGCTGGCTCGCAGCGTGGTAGAAGCAGCAATCACGTGTGTATTGTTGTATGGTTTATCTATGCATTGCACTTTCCATGTCTTCATTAAAGTCCTATAATGTTAGATTGAATAAGTCAGATTTGTTAATATATAGCCTAGTATCTCATTAGAATTAAATCCCTTAACATTGAGTCAATTAGCCTAAATCCTTACCACTCAAAGTATACCTCTCGTGAGAAAGAAAAGAAGGTAACGAGAAAAGAGTAAAGTAGCCAAATGTGGGAAATCAGTTGAACGAAGCAATGCGTAAAGACTGATATTAAAAACCGCCCTGCTTCACCAACGCAACAGGATTTAGAGAAAACAAAAAAAAACTGGCACATTTGAATACTCGGTTTTATAAATCTCTGGAAATTTCTGCAAGGTTCCGAATTCTGGTAGGTACCATATTTAGCAATCTCATTGAAACCCACAATTACTAGACAAGTAAGAAATTCTATTTGAAAGGACAGAACAACAGAGCAAAATGGTTTACATTTCGGTATCGTCGGACATGGATCGCGATCACACTGAACTGAGACCAGCACACAGATTTTCTGTGATCGGCAAAAGAAATCCTAAAAGAAGCATGCTAATAAGAAATTCATAACTAAAGCATAGATAAAATCAGAAAACGACAAAATTCAGAGTACTTGCAATTTCGTTTCCTTGAGTGAGATATGGATCAAAAAACTCAGCGCCGGTATGAACTGTTTTTTTAATGTTTAATAGTTTGGAGATTCTTGGTCTCAGATCTATTAAGCATACCTCGCATGGATTGTTGCACTGACAGATACCATTGCGAGGACAACCGTTTGTGTCCAGACGAACCCCATGAGAACAATTTGACTTTGCACAGGAGACGCCACAGACTTTCGGATCTAAGTGTAACGAAGGTTTTTCAACAGTTTATGAGATCGGCAAAACCATTTAAGATTTCGTTGTGTGTTTGGTCAACTATAAAAAATTAAGAAAATGACAGTCACGATAAAAAAGATAAAGGAGGAGAAAAGAGGAAATAAGAACAGAAATAGAGACTTCTTAGGTGGAAAGTGCACAGCATTTGGTAGCATACAGTGCTCAAATAATCGGATTTTTCACATCACCTTTATATGGTGTATCGGCCCTTCGTTCAGTATAGCAGCTTTAAAATCTCTGAGTGTTTAGGCAGATAACCTTGACCTACCTCATCCGCTCCAGTTCGGCAGGCTATTTCTTCAATTTGAAGGATAAATTGCTCAGATGGAAAAAGAATTCTTCAAACCCTAGAAAGGTCTTACGTTTGCAGTGAGGCATCCCTCGATCGCTATTCGTCCTTGTTCCGGGTACTTCAATTCCAGAACTGTCCACGCACCAGCATTGCCTGAAAAGACTTTGAAATAGTAAAAACACAGAAGTGCAACCATGTAAACAAGGTTGGTCAATCGCATAGGGGCACGATATACCTTTGCGTCCACTAAGCAACTTAAAGATGAATGCACATTTGGCCTACACAGTGATTGCAAAGGCCTACAATTTGACTTAATGCCTCTGTCCTCCTAAACAAGTTTTTAACCAATTCGCTGCCCGGAAGGAGGGTGGGCTTGCTTAGCCTTAGGTGCAGTGGTCAATCGCTGTTCGGGGATCATGTACATCGCTTGACCCCTCTAAATTCTAACTATAAGTAACCAATCTTCTAGCCGGAACAAGGAGCGCCTGCTTGTAGTGGCGAACTTGCTCTTACCATTAGCACGCAGTACCACTTGAGTATCTAAAAAATTACCAAGATATCACCAGTTATTAAAAAAAGTAGATTCGGATACCAATTAACCCAATGGCAAAAGTGATTAGATGTTAAATACTCACTTACTTGGTACATGAAAAGCCCGTCATTACTGGTTGTGCGAAAGCTAGCATAATCACCACTTTTCGGAGAGCCATTGTGGTTTCCTGGAATCCCGAGGTCAGCCCAGCCAAAGTTTGCCCCAGGTCTTCACCACCACAGGCAGTTGCAGCATTTGTGGATAAGAGGGAGATTTGTCACCACGCGACTCTGATGCCGGGACGATGGTAGGTCCCGGTAATAGTTTACTCTTAACTAGGCGTCCTGATGTAAACGCCGGACTCCTTCTCAGCTTGGGAGACCCTGCCGGCGGCACGAATGCCCTCGTTGTTCATCGCAGTCAGACACCCATGGACAACTCCCAGCAACGATGACGCGGTAAACCTCTGGGAGGATTGGGTGTTAAAGTGCAGAGTAAACAGAGGCAATAAGAAAGACTAAGAAAATGACTATGTACAGCAGTAAATTCAAGAATAACCTCTTTCGGCTATGGCATTGTATTTCGCGAAATTCACCGTTTCCCTCACATTGTACAGGCGGTGGCAGATGTGGCTGCTGTCGAACGAAAGCTGCTAGGCGATGCATACATGCAGTGGTTATCTATTAAAAAAAGTTCTCGGCGTTGATCATCTCCTCACGCATTTGAGTTCATTAATTTAGAGGTGATTGAATGCATAACTAGCCTACATAATCCCTCGCAATGGCCTAGTGATGTATAAAACCAATTCTGGTATCCTCCCAGAGAAGTCTAGTAACAAGCTGCCAACCCTGGATGGACGGGTGGCTTGGACAGTCTGGGCACAGAGATCGATCCCATGTGCGTTGCAGGGCGCCTCTGATAACTACGCTACCCGCACCCTTCTATAGTTGTGTATGGGAGGTACAAATGGAGTAGCACCAAAAGCCAGCAATTATTAAAAGAAATGGAGACTGCGAAAGTTATTTAATTAATTAATTAATTAATTAAGTAGAAAATAAAGTAAGCACGAGGAATAGGAGAAGGTACTCTAACGTGATCATACCGCTGGTTCTATACATTTGCTACCACAAGTGGCTTTGCAACATTTAGCAAACGCCAAGCATTCGGCGTCCGACAAGCATTCTTCTTGGCATCCCGGATTCAGTACCATAGACGGACACATGCCGAGCTTTTGTAAGACCGCTATTTGACCTTAAGGTAAGTGTAATAGACTACTTCTAATCGTAAAATTTTTAAAATTCATCTTTTTCTGATCATCCTGCATCCAGGAGGGCTCTGATTAGGCCTGGATTCTGATGTTTGTTCGAGCATGTGCACTGTCAGGACACTTTGAAGAACGGTGAGAGTATTAAAATAAGAAAAGTTGTTCTTTTGCTAGGCAATTTATCTGAAGAAAAAGTTTCGAAATTATAAAAAAAAACCAGGCTTTCTTTAGTTTGTTTTCATGAGTACAAAGCTCTCAGCTCTTAGTATTTTCAAAAGATTCATTTATTAAATTAACCACGATTGCTCATGTTTTTTTTACCACAGTGAAATGCGTTCTAATGTGATGATTCCCACTCTGGTTGAAATTCTTCTTTAAGTTCCTGTTATGCGTGTAAGTTAACAAAAACCGTTATAATTTCTTTCCAAAATAATTACATGTTCTCCTCTATTACCGTGGAAAATGTGAAATGTTCCTAGGTTCCGAACTGTGATGTGAAGCGAGGTGTTCTTCGCCAGAAGGTTCACCCAAGATGAAAAGAAGTATAAGGCTTCCACTACAGCAGGCCTATTAAGAATAAACCTATGCAAATGCGGAGCCTGGACAGCCAACCATGGCTACGTCGTCGCCAAAACCACTGAAAGTTAATAGCTTCCTGTTAAAACTATAGTTGTCATGGAAAACATAGAGTAGTTCTTGCAGCACGAATATAATCTCTTCTGGTGCGGGAAAACAACTGATAGATGGGTTTTTTCTTTTTTTTTCCTAGATGTGGATTTTGTCTGTTTATTTTTGTGGTACTGAAATCCACAACGAGTCGGAACCAATCAATAAAACGCTTCTGTAGTGGCGAATCAATGGCTGAAGTTTGTAGATAAATAGCAGGTAAGCCTAGCGACTACGTATCTGGTACTACCTTGGAATTTCACATATCCGGCAGGTAAAAAGAGTTAACCAGCATGCAAAATTGACATGCTATCGCTCAAGTTATAGACTACATATGGACCTCCCCTTGGCTAATTATCACTCCACTGGGTGTCTTCTTAGCAAAAAAGCTTGGTGGATTCGAAGCATTTCGAATATGTCAAATCTTAATCTCCGCTTTTTGATAGTGGAGAGGGATTTAATGAAACACCAAGCAAAGACCATTTCCGCGCACCTACTTGCTATCTCAGCATTCTACGAAAACTCGGTGACAGCGTTCTCAGAACTCCGTCACACCCGGTCACTACTCCTATGATAGTTCTCAGGATCGACTTTCTATTAACCTCGGCATTGGAATATGAATGTGTCGTATTCTTGTTCAGCAATCGCGAGGTTGTTATACAGCATACATTTACTTCCATAGAAAGACACAATACAATACAACGCTTGCTGACGTTTCGGCAGTCGTCAACCACATGCGACTATAATCAGCTGTTCTAAATTTCCTCATTGGAAGTCACGAAAAAGCGGCTCTGAAGAAGGCGATACTGCCGAAACGTCAGCCAGCGTTGTATTGTATTGTGTTTTTATGGAAGTAAATGTATGCTGTTTAAAAAACCTCGCGACTACTCTTATGCTTCAAAAATGGTTCAATATGGTGTGACAAAGGCCCACTTCCACGAAAATACCAGCTAACGCGTGTGAATGTTTCTTCCTAACAAGTTTAAAAAGGTAATAGATTTCCCAGATTAACGTTCTGTTAGGTTCTGCATTAACAACTGCGCTTAGAACTCTAATATTAGGTCAAAATAGGACCTGAAAACGCTGTAGGTCCAAATAACATTCTGAATTTCTAAAAGATTCATCAACTTAAGGCAAAATCAAATGATTATTAGAAGACCACGTGCATTTCTCAAAATCAAAACCAAAAAACGCTGTGGTTCGTTTAATGAGAACCGTCACATTTGCACAGTGAATAAGAGTTTCGGTATTAGATGGTAAACAAATCTCCTTGTGCCATATAACAAGCATTAATACTTAGAAAAAAAACGAACAAACCAGGTTTGCTTAAACCATATGTTGCTGGCGAAACGACTGCGAAGACGGGAGCGACTGCAGTTTTCTGAAATTTAAGGAGCTGACGACTTGAGATGGTGAGATGGTGATGAGTCAAAAGCCACAACCTTAAGCGACTTGTAAAGACTTCGAGAAGGGTGACGGTTGACAGCGATCCGGAAAAGCTCATCATCTACAGAACCGGCCTCCTTTTTTGAATCAACAGGATGAATAGGTTGTATGCTTAGTGTAGGTCGGACGTAACTTGGTTGTATTCGGGCTGATGCAGACGGAAAAGTGATCGCAAGAAATTTTGCTGGAAAACAGTGTACATCCTAGTACTGACTCTGAGATGGTCTAAAAAATAAGCCTTCGTTATGGCAGTTCAAACAAACTTTTCTAAAATAAATTACGACCTCCATTTTAGTTCTACTACTGTTTCATAAGGCAAACGTTTCTGAGATGTCGACATTTCGAACAGTTTTATTGTAAGGTCTAGCAACAAAAATTGTGCTGCATCTATAATGTCAGCGAATATACATTTTACCCAGTTATGTCGCCTTACCTTACATCACAAGGGGTATGGATCTCAGCACTTTTTGAAATCGACTCATTTCCCCGCACCCGTATTGCATAAAGGAATTCAATTTTTGAGTGGCATTCTGTTGCCTAGTTACGAACTTCGTCTTCCTTATGAATGCCGTTGAATGCTGATCGAGCCGATTCTTCTCGAAATTCTAGTGCTAGGACATCACAGATCTTCACCACATACATTTACCACGTTTCGGTGCCATTACCTTCTTGAAAACCCCCGCGTTGTTCCGAGATGAATCTCCACAGGTGATCGCTGCCACGATGTAGGTGTTTGTAGTCGAATAAGTGAACAGCTTATATAAAACTCGAAACATCTGGTGCACTTTGAACCCACGACCACGCTTTCGAGAGACTCACGTGTTATCCACTGCAGCTCCGGTAAGGGTTATCGCGGTTTCGAAGGGCAGGTGACGTTCTCAGTTTTGCCAATATTTCAGCTTTCTTGAAGTTGTGTTTCAAACAATAATCCGTCATGAAAAAATTGGCAGTTAATAAAAGTTGAACCGCTATATAAAATTTTTGGAAAACACTCCTTCAGTAGGTCTCACAGTGTCTGTTTAAGCACATAACATCATAATTAACGGCAACAGTCACAATCCCTTCTCGTCTGTACTGTTGTGAACAACCCTTGAAAGCATAGTAACTATTCTCTAAATAGTTCCTAATCTTTATATTATTTTGTAATCGTGCGTCTCCCATATTGGAAACGCTTTCTGCTGGCCACATTTATCCTTGTCTTTTACGCTTTGTACCACTTCCACATGAGCACTCTGTTTACGTCTTTCTGCTGTTTCCACATATATTTACTGTTCAAGCGCTTGTACAACCTATTCCGTCACTTCAAAATGAGCTTTCTGCATAAACCTTTCTGTCACTTTTTCGATGAACTTTCGGTAAGAACAATTGCGCGCTTTCACATGTATTTTCTTTATAAGCTATTGCATAATCTTCACGTATGCTCATGTAGCTCTTTCAGATTGTACTAGCCAAAAAAGTTTTATAACCCCTCTCTAAGCACCGTCTCTAGTTCTCTCTGTCAGAGCCACACCTATAACTAAAGGAATATAAAAGGATCAAAGAATAAAGTTTTCGGCGTTGATCAATCCCTTAGGGGTGCCCGCGCCCTTTATAATTTAGAAAGGAATGTAAAGAACTATTATATTAGCATTAGCACTATTAGTCGCTCGAATAGTGTCTCCGCATTACGATGTCTCATTGTCCCAACATTCCAGGTCCCATTGTCTCAACTGCAGTGTTTCATTGCTTTGCCCAGCTTCCTTCAAGTTTTTCACTCGTTTTAACTCAATTTCGCTAGTACCCGTTCGCTCCACTAGCCATTGTCATATTTTACTATTAGATTGTTGCTATTGTTAAAAGCAGTAATAGCTCAAGTTAAGGCTGTCCTACATCAAAAAATCCCGCTTGGTAAAGTCGTACAAAGTCGAGCATTCTATTTTGAGTTGGTAATTTGTGCCGAAGACTGAGCCAAAGCCCTATAGATTGTAACAACTTGTACAGAAAGGTCTTCATTGGTTGACTTTTTCGTCATTATTGGACGAAACGGTAGAATGAATGCTCTACTACCGCTAATAAGAAAGGTTTTCATAATCGTTTCATTTGCCTCTATGTCACTCCTCGACGAATCAGTAGTCTTTGAATTAAACGGCTGGGACTGAAAGATAAAGCTGAAAAGTTCCATTCGTAATAGAACACTTTTTTACAGCAACCTGTTTCAAACTGACAGCTCATTCCACATCCATTAAAACAGCACACGGAATGTCTACAATCGTTAGAACGACGACATGAGACGACACACGTGGATGAGTCAATTGCGCCGGTGGTTAGTGGTGTGGGTGGACAGGTTATCGATAGCGCTTGCTGATCTGGAAGCTCCACTATGGGAAATCTACGTGAAAGGAAAACAAGCCAAAAATAGATCGAGCTCCTTTCTTGTATTTTATCTTTTTAAACTGAGAAACAGTTACTGCTGAAAAATGCTTTGAGTTAAGGTTTCACTTCACTTCAAAAGTCAAAGTGTAGATAAAAACGTGTTACTGTCGTTGATCTTTCATTAATGAGTTTCCGATAACTCACCAACATCGCGACAACAAAAACTCCTTCCTTCATAGCCATTCCAGTTGCAAAAATATCCAGCCGGACACGATGTCTGCTCATTGCATTGCACCAAGTGCTTTGCTTCCTGGTCTGCCCAATGTATCAGTGGTTCATGCGACGGACACGTATTTGGAATACCTTGGAAGTATATTTCGTAAACTATCCTTACAAAAAGACTGTCACTCTGTGAAACAAGCCAGTTGCACGACAGTGTAAGGAATTTCAACCAGTGAATTCAACTTACATCTGGGAATCGGAGGACAATCTTTGCTGTAGCATTGCACTTTCACTACCCTACAGACGAATCCGGCATTACATCGGAATTTTTCACATGGTGCAATACAATCGCATAAGGGGCAACCATCCTTGTCAGTACGAAATCTTAACGAATCAAGCTAAATTTCTATACTAGAAAGATATCGAGATCAAAATACAGTTCTCATTTTTTGTTACTTTACACGACTCGTCATCATATCTAACTCAGCACTTCTTGTGTTCGAATCACTTTTCCACGCATTCATCGTAAACAAAGCTCTTCGAGCATTTCGCATGCTGTTTCGGCTGCTGCTTGAGGATTTCGTCTTCCTTGAAAACGTCGTAGACTGCTAGTCGAGTCGATTGTCCTCGCAATCTTGGAGATAGCCTAACCAGGGCGCTCCCACAATGACTGGAGGAAAACGTTGAGGAGGGAACGACCCAGCGCTTTTGCTTCATGATCGATGGCATCACTCACTATTGCGCCACTGCCGCCCTAATCGTGCCATAGTAGTAATATAAATGTGATTATAAAGCTCTCTCACCCAAGAGAACAATATTTGCCGCAAGCTCGTACTGGACAAGATCGCGGCATAGCACAGTTAGGTTGGTGAGTAGATTTAGTACCTGAAAAGATAGAAAAAAGCTCATCATTGTGACGACCACAGTAACCGAAATAAGGTTCCACCTAAAGTTTAAAAAGCAGTTATGAAAAAAACTCCCAACGGTTTGCCGTTTCATCATGGATGGCACGTGTTCCTGGGGTGTCGGGCGGCGATGTACAGCGGGAGGATTTATCCTGCCGGCAGGGTCTCCCAAGCTGAGAAGAGACCGACGTTTTCACCAGGAAGCCCGGCAAAGAGTATGCCGATACAAGGATACACCGCCGTCCTGATATCAAACTAGTTATATGGCCGCAAATCTCCCTCTGATCCACAAACCTGTCGACTGCCTGTGCTGGAGGTAGACTTTGGCCAGGGTGACCTCAGAACTCTAGGGGAAAACAATGGCCAAAGCAGCAAAATTACGAAAAATTGAGATTATTCTGAGGCTCGCACAACCAGTGAGGACGGGCTGTTCAAGTATCCGAGTAAATAAATATAAGAATACTTTCGGGTCAGGATTCATAGAATACGTTTAGACCGGCACAAGATCTTCTGCCGCACATTATTTAATTAACTTTTTTCTATGATAAGCAAATAGCGGGTTGTTAACCACCTCTCCACTCATAAAAAATTGGCGTTTCGGCAGATTTCGTTTTCTCCAGATCCCAGAAAGGTCTAATCGACTTCAATCCAGTCATCTAAACACCTCAATAACTTTGGCAAAAAAATTATGAACCCTAAACTCCAATCGTTTTAGCAATAAAATAGCTTCTTCACACACTCACCGCCTTCTAGGAGTCTCCGACTGAGTATTTCAAGTGGAAACGGACCGCATAGAGTTTTCCATGAAAGCGCAATCTACGTCTCTCATATTGAAATGTCAGTCTTAAACATTTTGTGAAACCACGAGGCATTTCCCTCTGAGGTTTACTTTTGGATTCCCACAATTCATTCAGATTTAATTTATCTAGAATGAATATTCCAGTGATCTAAAAATGGACTGCAGGGAGGAACGCCAGGTGATCACGCTTAGACTCACACAGAATTTAGGACTGTATTTGAATGTGAGGAAAAGACATTAGTTTTCCATTTAAGCTGTGTGCGGTTGATCTTTACGTGGAACACTTAGCGGGAGACCCATAGAGAGTGGTGAGTCTGCGAAGAAGCTATTTTGATTCCAGTGAGATAGAAATATAGGCTTCGTGAATTTTATATTGAGGTTACTGAGGTGGTTGTTTAACTGTATTGCAGTGGACGTTTGCTTGCCAGGGTTTGAACAGGGTGATATCCGCTGGAACGTCACCTTTTGTGTGAGTAAAGAGGAAAATAACAACCTCATGTTTGATCATCGTAGAAAAAAGTGAATTAATTGGATAACTACCGATGTTAGTAGAAAGTCGGTCTTGTAAATTAGTTACTTGAATACTCGAGTACTCAGATGACCCGTCTTCACTAGTTGTGCGAGCCTCAGCATAATTTAGACTAGACTTTAGGCTTGCCACCATGCAACTGGTTTCATACCAGGACGGTGGTTGATACTGGTGTTGGTTTACTCTTAACTGGACTTGCTCGTTGAAACGTCGGACTCGGTTTCAACTTGTGAGACACTGCTAGGGGTACGAATTCCCCGCTGTACATCGTTGCCTGACATCCAGGAACATGTTCCAGCCACGATGAGCCAGTAAACTGGAGGGTTGTAAGTTAATTAGATTTAAAATTTCTAAAGTCAACAATTTAAAATTAGTCTTAGACTTAAAATATAAACAAAATGTCAAATCTAAATTTCTATTCAACAATAATAACAATGATGATATTTTTATAATGCTGAGATATTTGCAAAACTCCTGACCGCAGGTGTCTGCGGTGGAGAACGAACGAGCTATTGTCCTCTCCGGAGAGAAACGCGTTCACCACCACACCATGAGGGTCCTTGGTTCCGCCTGTCTCTCAGGTAATTCTATCGATCTTTTGCCATAATAGTAATACCACCCGTCAACGGGATTGACCTGGAGAGTCAAAATCAGCACTGAACCCAGTTAAGCTGAGGCTACAGTTATAATCACAATCTTAACCTTTTCTATTTACTGCCTATTCTTTTTCACGGCAGGCTATGTTACGAAATATAAATTCTATAATGCTGAAGTATTTGCAAAGCTCCGGACCAGGCGAGACACGCGAAACGAAGGACCCGCATAGTGTGGTGGTGAACGCGTTACTCCCCGGAAAGGACAATAGCGCTTTCGTTCCCCACCGCACACGTCTGCGGTCCGGAGTTTTGCAAATATCTCAGCATTATAGAAGTTATATTTCGCAACATAGCCTGCCATTAAAAAGAATATCCAGTAAATAAAAAAGGTTAAAATAATGATAATATTAATAAAGGGTAAAGGTTAAAGCTCTTGGCGTTGATCCATCCCTGAGGGATGCGCCATGCATTCGACATCATTAAGTGTCGTTGGGGGTGATTGAATGTATATCTGGCCTTTACAATGACTCGCGGTGGTCAACCGATGTATCGAGGCAGTGCTGCTTTCCTCCTAAACAAGTCTGGTACCAATTTGACGACCCTGGAGGGATGGAAGGCTTGGTGGACCATGGGTGCAGGGATCGATTCCACGTGTGTGTCTCAGTGGTGCCTCCTACCACTGCGCCACATGCGCCCTTTTGATAATATTAATAGTTAACAATAATACTATTAATCATTAAATAGCAACATCATAACAATAGAGATAATATTAATAGCATTGATTAGGTTCTGGCAATAATATTATAATAGCAATAATACTTAGTAACAGTTCATTTATATCATCAGTATGTTTCACTAGATGCTAGCAGCTGCAGGTGTACTTGCCTGTCTAGCTGCAATGCATAGATGGATTTTCAACTTCACGGGAAGAAACCACGCCGAAAAGGCGTTCCACGCCTCCATCCGCCGGAAGCGCAGTGTTTAGTAAACCAATCATAGTAGTCCCTTTCGCGTTGATATATGGGGCAGATACGATTAATTTCTGACGTGATCGGCAACATCTATCAGTTTCTCCTCTCGCAAGCACTTTTACCAAAGTAACGGTAAGACAATTTTAGATATTTTGAATACTAGATTGAAAATGATAGTACAGTAAATCATGACGCTCACTTCCTTACCAAGAATTTCGCGTCCAATTTTATCGACACACCACCTTAGACCAGAATGGCTTTGAATCTGAACATATTCACCGTACGAATCGCATTCTGGCACGAAAACACTGCTGTCGGAATCACGAATTGCCAGAGCCGCCAGATGAGCATGAATACCTGGAAAGTAGCTTACAAGACTTCTCTGACCGTCTAGGCATGTGGAAACGATGTAATAATCGTAAAAATTAACTTCTTAATTCTTTACAATTGTCAGAGGAAAATAACTAGATAAAGTATTTCCATGACCGACTTTCTTTTAACCCCGGCATTGATTGATAATTCGATGTTTTTCTTCAAAAAGCAGACACGAGGTTGTTATTACAGAATTTATTAGGGTACAATAGCTGACGCTTCGGCTGTTTCGCTTTCTTCTGAGCCTGGAAAGGTAAAGTTGAGATGCGATCTACCCACCCAAACACTTTCATAACCTCAACAGATGAAACTTAACAAAAAAATTTGTATACGCATAAGAAACAGCTTCATTTAAACACCCACCGTTTATTTGTTGTAAGTATTTAAGTTAGTTGATGGATAGCGGCCGTACAGAGTAATACATGGGCGATGACTGCGTCTGTGTCAGGTCACTAGATTAGCCTGAGGTATGACGCCAGGTCACGCGTGATGACAAGACACTCCTTGCGGTCCGTTATTTGGATTTTTGGAATTGATCCAAAACGCTTCAAAAGTATTACGCGCCTATGTTTTCGATTCCTGCGTGAGGATACTGACTCCTACTTGAAAATTTTCTCTGTTGTGTTCCTGCATCCTATGCGCGCCTAGAGGAGCATTTGGCTTTAATTTAGATTTACCGAATAGATGTTTTATGCGGACGCAGAGTGGTCTACCCGTTTGGCCAACTTATTCGTCCCCGTGCGCTTTACGAGAGATCGGATAGACTGTCCCGAACTCATGCAATCACCGTCTCTACCGTTAGGGCAAATTATGCAGTTTTTCGTTATACATAGACGCTCAAATAGGCGGTTGCGAACTAGCTGGCGTCTTATAGTCCGATCATCAAAGAGAAATTCTTCCTGTAAATCACCAAATCTGTGTAACAGTAAAAAGGAGATTTTATGGATAATAAAATGCGATGTAAAGTTCCACATTGCGCCCAAAAGACCCAGCTAGTATTTAGTAAGCCTATTCCACCGAAGAAGCAAGCGAGCCACTAATAATTGGTTCCATCCCTTCTAAGAATGGAAATAAGAAGCACCATGCCAACCGGTATGAGGTTTTCGGAGTCTCTCTAACGAGCGGAGGCCGCATTAGTCACTTTTAAGACAAAGATACTCAAAAAGGATCAGTGAATAGTGTCGTGGATTAAGTTGTAGAAGTAATACAAGAGATTTCAATAGTTAGAACTACGCAGGATCTTACAATGAGTTGTGACATATGGAACGGTGCATCGTTGTGTACAACCGTCACTGCAACATTTTCTCAGCGTTGGACAGTCAGCATCCACAAAACACTCGGATTCTTTAGTCCTAAAGAAGAGTTTATAACTTTGTTTCTTTGTTGTTAACTTCATTAACTATTTTCAAAATTTGTCTTAGTATCGCAGTAATGAGATATTTTACTAAGAATGCTTCAATTCTAGTAAATCACTTTAAAATAATCTATAAGTGAGAAACGGCAGCGTACCTTTGGAGGCAAAATGCTCCCAGAGGCTTAACATTAAGGCATTCCCCAATGTGCACAGTAGGAGGAGGAGGAGCGGCGAATGCTGCAATCATAAATGAAGTTTATTTATATGTTTTTAACATCTGATCTCGTTGAGTTGACACGAGGTTGTCATAATTTTTCGTTGTTGTTGTTGTTGCTGCTGCTGTTGTTGATGTTGTTGTCGTTGCCGTTGGTGTTATTGGCCGATGGTTGACGTTTTGGCGATTTCGCTTTCAGCAGAGCCGAAATCGAAATGAAAACAAAATCGTCGAAACGTTAGCCATCGGCCAATAACACCAGCGGCAACGACAACGATAAGACTGCAACAGCGACAGCGACAGCGACAACGACAACAACAGCAACAACAACAACGACGACGACAACTTTTACCAACCGCGTCTCAGCTCAACAAGACCAGTTCATAAGAACATATAAATAAACATATCAACTATTTATGCGGACGTTTATAGAAAGTCGGTCTTTTGACTTAATAAATGAACCATTTGAAATTTTTGACTGAAAAAACATCCTCGATATGGAGTACCTAATGAGTGCCACAGTTCAAACTTAACGCGTTGAAAGTTCCAGAAAACTACAAATAAAAAATCTTGCACCCTTTTATTCTACATTTTCTAAACGTCACCGCATAGATTAACTGCGTTCTTACAAAAATAAGTACTGGTTTACTACTTTTTTCAAATTTGACCAGTGAAGAAGTCTTGACAGGAAAAAATTTCGAAAAAACAACAGTAAAGTATGATGTAAGGGTTTTCGTATATTAAGTCATGGTTTCCGAATCTGAAGTTCTGATTCACCAGCAACCACGCAAGACAATCCACATCCGTTAAAGCAACACTTTTGTCCTGATGGACATTGTGCATCCAGAACACAATGACGAGAGCAGTCACCGTTTGACGATGGCGATGGTGGACAAGTGCCAGGAGACCAATGAGGTTCTAAATGAGGTGAGACGTGGAAGCGGCATAAGTTTGGAAGAAATGCAAACTGAACTCGAAACGGTATCTTATTTAGGAAATAAATTTGAAATATACTTAATTAGTGAAAAGGAGATTCCCGTTATACTTACTAACTTGATACTTGAACGGCCCGTCCTCACTGACTATGCGAGCCCCAGCATAATCGCTATTCATGGAGATTTGCTGGTTAAACCATTGTTGTTCCCTGGAATCCCAAGGCCAACCTGGCCAAACTGTGCCCCAGGTTTTCACCATCGCAGTCAACCGCAGCATTTGTGGATCAGAGGGAGATTTGTCACCACGCGGCAATGATACCAGGACGGTGGTAGAGCCTGGCAATGGTTTACTCCTAACTAGGCGTCCTGATGGAAACACCGGACTCCTTCTTAGCTTGGGAGACCCTGCCGCGGGAACGAATCCCTTCGCTGTACTTCGCAGTCCGACCCCCAGGAACACCTCCCAGCCACGATGAGGTGGTAAACCGTTGGGGAAATTTCCGTTATAATTATCTGAATAAAGTAAACACTTAGTTCAAAGATGAAGAAAAGTGAAAACGAGGCCAAGATTAAGACAAGGATAAAGATATTATAAAACAGAGATATTTAGCGGCCCAAACTCTCACGTGAAAAGGCAAGAGACAGTTAGAGAAAAGATTGCTGATACAGGAATGTTTAAAAATCTAGGCCGGAAAACCATACATCTTGATACTAGAGGATTTTTCAAAAACAACTCGCAAAGTTATGCATTCTTAACGACTGTGACATACCGCGTCCTGGACAGCAAACTCCGCCATCACTTTTGTAGTGGGTGCAGTATGCAGTTATATTTGGCTCTAAAATATTTCTGGATAACGCTTGGATAAATATAAGTTTTATTCTAAATTAGGACCATCATAATTGATGAAACTATTGAACATACCACTACAATCTTCGTTCGTAGCGCATTTGATAAACTGCGCAGTAGATTTGTTTAGTAATGGCGACGCGAGAAGACACGGATTCACTACGCATCTTGGCACCTATGGTGACATTTACAGATAGTTTTATCGTAGTTTTGTAAATTATGCCTTTTAAACATCTTGCCCAAAAAGAAACTGTTTATGTTTTCTTGGAGAAGCTGTCCACAAATCGAAAGAGGCTGTGAATAAGAACATGATCAGTGCGTCGATATATTCATACCAACCATAAATTAGTGGCTAGGGTTTGAGAATTTTTTGCGTGGATTTAAAGCTGCATTAAACAGATCAATATCATCTACATACGTTAGAACAAAAAGAGCCATTAATGGCATAGAAAGAAAAGCAAAAGGAGGAAAATTGTAGTCGAATAATACCACCAGTACCATTGGTTAGCTGTTACGAACGGTAGCCGTCAAAGGTAAACTTGACTGGCCTCAAGTCGTAAAAGGTTTCTGAGAAATAGAAAATTTTTCTTATAAACTACCACCTCAGCACAGGGTCTAACGATGCAGGCTACTTCCATTGGCACACAAACGGAGGAAGCTGGACAGACGACCCGCTTAAGAAAACGGATTTTTCCCTAACGTGTATATGAAAGACATTCTGCATAATAAATAAAAATAATAAAAAAGAATTAAGGGAACCACTTACATCACATGGACTACTACATTCGCAAGTGTCACAACCGTTAGAATCCTTCTTCATGCCGAATTTACACGAAATATCATAACTACATGAAGGGATTTGGCATTTTCGAGGTGCTGGAAAAGAACGATAGAAGTTTCCTCTCAAATATTCGTTCCAAGCAATCTTTGAACAGCATTAGTTATCATAAAGTGCAGTGGTCCTTTTTTAGCAAAAATGGCCTAAGAGTTTCCTTGATTTCACAGTTTTCCAGTTAGTGTGATAACTGATGAAAAATTCATCAGTCACTTCTGTGTGCTTGGGTAACAAAAGCAGAAAATTTATGACAAATGACAAAATACGAACAATAAAGAATTTACAACTAATAAAGTAGTATTTGGCTAGAAGTTAGAGATGTGTAAAAATACCGTTATTTTTGGTCTTGGAAGAAAATAGTTCTTTCTTCAACTGTCATCGAAAAATTATATGTTAGGAAAGCACCTTTAATCAATGCCAGTCATCTTCACCAACCTCGGCAGTTCGGCAGAGTATCCCCGGACGACCGTGTTCCCTCCACTTCTAGGCCGGTCTCATTCACGCACCAACAGTAATCAGCATCACACTGAATTTCCTCGAAAGAGCCATCTAAAGTGACGTCATTTCTTCTAGAAAATTTTTCATCAGAAGATCGGATATCTGTGCTTGAAGTTGATGTAGCAATTACGAAACTACTCTCCCGAAATTCCGGATAGTATAGAAGAAATAAGAAATGTCGCAGAAGTATAATAGTCGTATCAACAAATCACAATATGGTAAAAATTGTGTCATACCTGCTCTACACTGAATCCTGGCAGCCTGACCAATCATTTGCAGTGCCTCTTTCATATGAAGACAAACACTATTTTCCTCCGGGTGCAAACATTTCAGTCCACAACCATCAGAACAACATTTCTGAACCCCATCACATTCGCTGTCCCAGCTACACTGATTTTTATAGCTAAATATTTCATGTAAACATCACAGAAAGCCACAAGAAACTTTTACAAAGTTTGTTGGACCTACTGTACCAAATTTTTCTCGCTCTGCACTAAGGTGCTGACAATACATCGCTCCAATAAAATCAAAGGCTTCATGAACAATTTAAAGGCTATCTAATGGAATGATTATTGTAATTCAACCATTATATTCGACACCGACTTGGAAAACAGAACACTGGATAGCCATTTCGCCTTCTCATAGTCTAGCACTACTTCTATTGGATGTGATTATAATAGACTATAAGTTTGATCGTGAAATTCTCTAAAGTCTCTCTGAGAAGAGAGCGAACATGAGGAAGATCTCAAACAAAATAACATGGTAGAGGCGCAAGTATGGTTAACCAGTTTCATCCTCAATTGCTTAGTTCTGTCAGGCTTGCCCAGTTTTTCATAATCGCATGCGCACACGAAGTCGACCGTACACTTGAAAAACACCAATAGAAGATAAGTAAGACGAGTTTGACAGGATTTAGCAGTGCATAATGGTACGTACAAAATGTTTAAAAGGTGTCTCAGTTAAAGAAAAATCTCTTACGGTTTCTTGCTGCAGGTTCTTTCGTCGAAGAATGGACACATACCCGGTTTTGTCACATTTGGCTTACCAATTCCACTGAGGCCACCGCTAGACGCTCTGACTTCTGGAAAACAAAGACTTCCACCAAAGCCTTAGTCCATAGCACAGTTCGACTTCAAGATTTTGTCACTATTAGACGCTCATCATATTCACAATAGAAATCAACAGGTGAGATTGAAAAAAGCATTTGGCTTAGTTACTTACTCGGATACTTGAATGGCCTATCTTCACTGGTTGTGCCCGCCTCAGCACAATTTTCATTCCCCGGAGACCTGCTGGTTTAGCCAATGTGGTTTCCTGGAGTGCCGAGGATAGCCTGGCGAAAGTTTGCCCTAAGTCGTCACCACCACAGGTAGTCGTCGCCCTTGTGGATCAGAGCCAGATTTGCCACCAAGCGAATAGCTTCATCTCAGGACGGCGGTGGATCCTGACATTAGTTTACTGCTAGCTGGGCTTCCTGATGGAAACGATTGGGCCCTTCTTAGCTTGGAAAATCCTGCTGAAGCACGAATCCCACCGCTGTACCTCGTAGCTCGATACCCAAAAGCACCTCCCAGCCACGATGAGGCGGTAATAGTGTCGTTTAATAAACATGAAACTATAACTCTCTATCTATTTGTCTTCCTCATGCCAGTAATAATACCCAAAACGTTGAGAATGCGATTAGTAAATCGTTCCTTTTTGGAAAAAAAAGTATCGAAAATCACGAGGAAGCATAAAAGCTGTCGCTATCGGGAGCAATTTGCAAGAAAACAATGAAAATTATAAGGAACGAACGAAAACGAAAACTCGTATAATGCTGAGATATTTGCAAAACTCCGAGCCGCAGATGTCTATGGTGGAGAACGAACGCGCTATTGTCCTTTCCGGAAGTAACGCGTTCACCACCACACCATGCGAGGCCTTCGTTTCGCCTGTCTCTCAGCTAGTTCTATCGATCTTTTGCCATCAGCAATCACCCGTCAACGCGATTCTCCACCATAGACACCTGCGGTCCAGCGTTTTGCAAATATCTCAGCATTATACGAGTTATATTTCGCAACATACCGTGCCATTAAAAAGAATAGGCAGTAAATAAAAAGGTTAAGAAAACGAAAACTTCTGCAAGAAAGGTGTAGAAGAAACGTTAAGAACAAAAATGAAACAATGAAGTCTCAGTTCTCAACGAACGAGAATAATCTTTCTTCAGTGCAAAACCTTTGTTAACCAATTTTTTAGTTACTTCACTTTATAACCCTCGCCTATCAATCCCACTTATCGAAACTAGAAACTATTAATGTTTTGACTTTTATCTACTGCGTGTTCTTTTTTCATGGCAGCGTACGATTCGTAACACAACAACGTTTTCATTAAGGGGACTTAGTTCATAGCACTGATAAAGTAAAAAACTGGCCGAGAGAAAGGCAAAACAGTGTTCTTGACTGTTTCGGAGGATAGCACATGGGCCACCGTTAAGGGAAATAGTGGGACCGAAGTCCAAGCGGGTTCCGAGTTTTGCTCATATTTCAGCATCCATGCGGTTATAGAAGCTACGACGTTCTTAAGCAATATTTTAAAAAAGAGCTGTACTTTGACTTGAACAAAATTTTCGATTCGATTTTCATGATTGCTTTCCAAAAATCTTTCTTCTTTTTATTATTATAAGCGAGAAATGCATAAGTGGTATTACCCAATGTACCTTTGCACCGAAGACCACAACCATCATAGCAGCACTTTTCACCGATATTGCAGTCGTCATCGGCTCGGCAGTCGAAGCGACAATCACTGACTTGGTCAAGTTGTGGAAGCGACAAAGGGCATGTGCCAATGTGCATCAGTCGAAGAGGAGATGGACAGCAGAGCCCCGATGAGGAGAATCCGATCTAAAGATATAATAGCTTGAGCCTATCGTGTAGAATTTTTCACGAGTAGTGCGTCGATTGAACGACGAAGAAAGACGAAGAAAGACGAAGAAAAGCTGAAACAGAAGCAGAAGCAGAATTCACAACTACTTTTCAAAGACATATTACATATTTAATCATGATTTACTGTAATTTATAATTACTATACTCCGTCCAGGGAGCGCGCATAGCTTAGGGGTTGGGCGAGCTTTGTAGTGCACTTGGGATAGATCCAAGGTCCCCGGCTCACCAAGCCTTTCAACACTCGGTGAGGAACGAACGCGCTATTTTCCTTTCCGGGGAGTAACGCGTTCACCACCACACCATGCGGGTCCTTCGTTTCGCCTGTCTCTCAGCTAGTTCAACATCATTGTGGTTGTATTTCGCATAATACCCCTCCGCGAAAAATAGTAATAGGCAGCAAATCAATAAGTTGGCATTATAAGTACAGTTTTGTAATTTTCGTGAAGCATATGTTAGATCTTTGCGTATACTTGCGATTAGAGCTGTCATGCATACGGATGGTCGTTAGTTCGATCCATCGTCCCCGACAAAATGAACTCTCCATGCTTTCTGGGCCAACAATTAGCATAAGACTTGCTTAGGAGGATAAAAGTTCTCAGTTGACGTATCTGCGAAAGCCAGCCAGTCACCATGTAGAGCAGATACGAATTCAGCATGGGGCAGCTAGTGGTTGACAAACGCTGCATCCTATGTCCTTTTATGTAAATGTTAACACAAGAAAATTAACAGTCCACACAGTCAAAACGAATGTCAAACTACTCACCTATGAGCACAATTAGCTTGATCTGATAGAAAAATTGTATGAAGAAAAAGAAGGCGTATAAAAGCGAACCATGTACACACCTGATGACACCAGTGTCCAGGCGGGCATTGTTCGTTTGAGTTACATGTCTCCACTACTCCCAATTGAGAAACAAATGGTTCTCCATGAGGGCAAAGATTTAAAATGCCTAGAGAAGTGAAATTCCAAAACAACACACTAATGTAATATATCATATCCCTGATTAGATATGTTACTGAAATTCAAATGCATTATAAACGTTAGATTTTTGTAAATAATGTTAGACGAACATCTTGGTTGGGGTGGACAGTTGTCCATTTCGAAGCAATTTACTGCCGTCATGATGCAAAGGCTGCCTTGAGGACACCTCACCTGCAATGCTTTTTCCGGTCTATTAGCACAAAACAAAAAAAACTGTTGTGAAAACTGATCTTACAGGAGCACATGGATTTCTGCATCGACACGACGAACAACCGTTTTCGTTGCGTTCCACTCCATAAGGACAAGACGTTCGACAAACGATGTCAGGACACCTGCCTCTTATTGGCCCTACAAAAGTGCTTAGAGATCAATTGAAGGAATTAAGGTACCCAAAACGCAAAACCTGCATAATAGCTATTACTTTCATACTCAAAAGTCTCAATGATTTTGAAATCTCCAACATATGTACAATCAAGGCTTTCCAATATACTAATTGTTATCAATCTAACGATACATCGTATCGAGACTTGCTGGTGTTCCTGAGTATGCAACTGTTGTGTAAAGCGCGAGTCTCGTCTACGAAGCAGTGTTCTAAAATGTTAGCGTTCCACACTCCCATCCCGAAGCCATTCTAGGAATAAATCAATACCATAACAAAGACTGTTATCTATTACTCCTTTCTTGCATAGAGCAGTAAACAAAAACTAATATCAAACGAAAGGATGTAAAGGAGGTGAAGTTCTCCATGTTTCACGGCCGATCAAATTCGATGGGCAATTCTGGTTCATGACAGATTTAGCTTATTTGTGTAAGCACGATCTGCTTAATGACTTTCGAAATTACAGATTACGCAGCTGATTAGCGAATATAGAATACTTTCAAGTTCAATTCGATCCTCAACAATTTCCTTTATCATAAGAAAAATATGTGAGAGCTTTGTAAGCTTTTTGAAGAAAATCCAGTTTATAACACAGAAGAAATTTTTCTCCTTGTCAACAATAAACGCGGAAGATGAAATCGGTAAGCAGTTGGAGTAGATCTATGATGATATTACGTCGCAAATGTCTAAATGTAGAAAAACGTTTTAAAAAATGGCACTAAAACGTGTAGAAAGCACTACTTGATTCTCATATAAGCACAAATCTACCTGCATACCTTTGCAGTTTGGAGTGTCATTGGCGGTTCGGGTGCCTGGAATCTCCTCACCATTGGTAACATCCACACAGAAACAAACGCCATCATCGCACTGGAAAAAACCGTATGATGAATACTGTAGAAATTTTCCTTTAAAACAACTAACTTCTTCGAACTTTGAACAATAACATAAAGAAGGTCCTTTCACCATGCTTGTATTTCCTGGGTAGCCCCATGTAGAGGTATGAATAGCGATACGCTACATTACACACGTACTCATCAGTTTGATAACGTTCCTCAGACAGGGTCAAGCTCTCAATCCCTCCAGAGTGGAAAAATTGATGTGATACTTCTCTCGAGGAAGAACGCGTTGATCTAATATATCGCTGAGTGCCCGTAATCGACTATTGACAAGACCGAAACGCATTTTGTCACATCTACGATGCTTTATGGAATCGAATCCAAAGCTTATTCCTAAAGGATTAATCAATACTCTAAGGTCTATTCCTAGTTATATGTTTTACTTTTATATGCCACCTTTCAGGTGAAATATGACTAACACATATAGAAAAACTTGCCTGGATCTGCTCAAATTGTCCATTTTGATCACATCGCCTAATGCTCGGCATGTCATAGAGCTCGGCTGTTAAGGCAGCATTCAGACATGCTTGAAAAGATAATCGGCGAGATTGGGGAACGAAATTAGACGAAATAAAATAATAATAATTTGATTAATGAATTAAAGAAATGCTAGGACCACCACGAAATTTGAAGTCGGGTGCAATTAAGTCTGGTTACGACGAGCAATATGTTCCCGAACCAAGACGCAATTTGTAGTTCTTTCTACTTCTGTTCAGCAAACACGAGGTGTTATTTTATTTCTTTGTTTACGTACAAGCTGTCGTCAATACGATTCCGTGTGAACTCTGTGCGGTTGGTCTCCACGTAACACATTTAGTGCAAGACTCATAGAAAGCGGCTCTGAGGAAGGCGAAGTTCGCCGAAACGTCAGTTTATACGTAAATAAAAAAATAAAATAACACCTCGTGTTTGCTGAACAGAAGCAGAGAGAATTATTTAATCAATGCCGAGGTTAATAGAAAGTCGGACGTGGGAGTTACTGCAATTTGTAATATTTGAAAAGCGGATGAGTGACCAGTGAAAAACGACGGTAGAACTATTAATGCACTATAGTGAAAACATAGAAGGCCTACAAATGTCAAAATACGTAGCATAGGTCAGCTTGTCTTTCGATTTCAAGGTTTACTTTTACTTACTTTCCACTAGGACATCAGCTGATGAATGACAAAAACAGGAATGAAATGACTAAGGCTGAGAGGACGGCGAAACGAAGGATTCGCATGATGTGGTTCCCGAACGCATTAGCCCCAGGAAAAAGTGATAGTGTTCGATCCCCACCGCAGCAAAAAACTCAGCATCATTGTGGTTACATTGCACATCGTACCCTGCCATGAAAAAAGGATAGCCAATAAATTAAAAGTGATTACATTGAAGTGGTTGAGTTTGCAATACTTGAGCACTTTTACAATACTCAGTATTCACCAAATGTGCTAATTTACAATGAAAAAAAGTATTCTAAACACTTTTAAGTTCCGTGTAGATTGTGTCCAAATAGGCATCTTGGTCGAAGAGAACTATTGTGCAAAAAGAACACGACCATATTTGGGATTTTTAAATGTTGAGATAGGAGTTTAGTGGATCTTTAGATGGTGGCTATTACGACCGTATTTATTTCTCCACTATCTCAACCATATAAATACCTCTTTGACCTGAGAACAAAAATCCTCATCGAAATTTTGTTATAAACTCAGATAAAACTCTGAAGTTTCAATGGATTTTCGAAGAAATAACATCGAAAATGAACACCACTCACGAGTGGTCCTGATCGGGTAGAGACACTGAGCGGAGCACCCGACTCGGCAACACCGTTTAAGCCCAGAACAGTCGTTATCAAACTCGCACATTAAGTTGCACTCGGTTGACTTATCGATTAATGGTCTCTCCAAAGACGAAGGGCAATCGGCCACATGAGAAGAAATGATGCCTTAAGGAACTTATCAGAAGACTTGAGAAAACCACACCGTGAAATTTTGTGGTCTTCTATTATATCCTTGGTATAATAAATGAGTCTCCTTCATTGTGCCGAACTTGGTGGTAATTTCATCCATTCTGGATGTACACTTGAATTTTTTTTTCGTTGTTCTTCAGATAGTTATTTATAGAGGCGGAGCATGTTTCCGATTGTTGTGAATTTGTGATGGTTTGGAATATTTCCAGTACATCAATTTTAAAATAAAGGTATTGCCTGATTAAAAATGAAAGCGAAAAAAAATCTTAGCTTCTAAGGCTATTTTAACCCGTGAAGTACGATGGAAGTCGAATCCTGACAGGAACCAGCTTTGAAAATATCAGTTGGGAAAGAATAATCTTTTTAATTTTTTCACCTTTATTATGTTTCGCCACTATGTCGCGTGGTTGGTGAGGCAGTCTTCTATTTGAATCCATCTCTTTATGCGTAGGAACATCTAATGAAAAACACGACAATCCACAACCGTCAAAGCAACATATTCCTTAAAAATATGAAAGTAGAAATCTTTAGAGATATTGTCATATGCGCTTGAAGGTGATATTAGATATATCGCGCATTGCCTTTCTAGACACCTATACTCGTTAAGTAAAAATCGTAAGCAAAAAGTTCTGTGGACCAAAGTAAACCACCAAGAGAAAACGATCACTATAGGGGTCACTCTGGCCACAATGCCCTCTTGCAAATTACTCTCATAGAGGTATGTCCTCGCTCGTCTGAGGCTCGTCTAAAGGAGTCTATGACATAGTTGAGTCACACAGTCGTGTCAACCGCTGATAGTTGTGCAGGTACCACAAGCTTCGCTACAGGTTTACACATAGGGTGAAGAGTAATGAGGTGACAGAAGATGTCCATTCGCTACCGTTGACACAATCTTCATCCATTCTGCATATAGATGAACATCGTGAGGTGTTCCTCAGTGCTGTCACGGACGGACATGCGCCTCGTTTCTGCGCCTCCGCACCGCTACAGCAGAAACCGTAGCCGTTGTAGCCGATCTGAATACGAGTCAATGTACCCTCTATCTGTAACAAAACTTGAAAGAACTGATTATTTCGGATTTATTTTTCTACCATCGCGATATTGATTTTTACATTTTCTACGTTCTAGGTATAAAAATTGGACCTTTCAAGAACTTTCGAAGACTGCGGCAGAGCTATTTTATACAGAAGAATGCCTACAAATTCCAACAACAAGGAAAAAATCCAAAAACTTTGAGGTCAAGATGGTATAGCACCAAATTCTCATCAAAAAGCGAAAAATCCTTTCAAAATCAAGCTTTGAGAAAGCGTGATGCTCACTAATATAAGCAATTCATTGCGTTGTTCACTCAATTTCTTAGAACGGTTTTCGTTTTCTCCAAAGAACCCTCAGTGCATTAACGCACTTCACCGCTTTCATCCGTCATGTTCAAGTCGCGTTTCGCGTATACGAGAACAGTCTGCTCAAAGTTTGCTGGGTTGGGAGTCCCTAAGAGAGTTGACCGCCGATGTGAATAATAATTCATGTGAGTGATGTAGTGTGGTGCTAGGACCGGATCATTGACCAACCGTCAATTACCCGCTCGGTAATTGACGCGATAGGTATGAATGAATGAATGAATGAATGAATGAATGCTGACGCTCCAACAAAACATCCCAGTGACAACCAGAAAAAAAACAGCAGAAATACAAACGAATTTCTAGCTCAACTTTTTTTCTCTTCCAAGTAATGAAAGGACATAAAAGATGGTTAATTGCTAAGTTTATGGTCTTATCGAAATGAAATAACCGCGTGTTTCGAGCCAGAGGATAATGACGCTGAGAAATTAAGTTTCACCAATGTTAAAACTATGTTGCAAAAATACAGCAATCAAACCGAACAAACGGAGATATTTCGAAAACGATATGAACGTTAAAATAAATAATACATAAATTCTCCAAATGCTGGGCTATTTAATAGCTTATAAACCTCATGACACCAATGACCGTTTCCACATTGCACGGATGTAGAACGGAGTGCTGTAACGCCGTTTGGAAGTGACACGATATGGCTGGTCGGACATGGATTCAGAAGACCTGAACGGTGAGTAGAATTCTACCTTGATGAAATTGTCAAGAACAGAGATATTCAAGACACCGGATACAATGCACTTATCCCATTTGGAATTTTTATATGTGAAAGATAAATTGAGTCAAAAGCTCTGACTTTAATTTTTTAAACTGATTAAGCTTGTTAATTCCCTCTGCACACTATTTAACGATTATAAATATATTAGTCACCGATTCACTACGAAGAGTCTGATTATTTTTAAAAAACTATAGAGCGATGACCACTATTGCTTTCTCTTGCTGGACTAACAATGATTTAAAATTGGTTGTCTGAGATCATTTTCTGACGAAAATCTGCAAAAGATCATTTTGGTTCTAGAATGAATATGATAGTGCAAAATACATCATGTAAATATTACTAGGAAATTTTGCATTTCCAGTAGTTGCAGTTCTGGCTGATGGTTAAGTACTTTATCCACAGAGGTGGGGCGCGTGAGGCATAGTAGTCGGAGGTGACCTGCGACACACACATGGCATCGATCCTAGCGCCCCTGGCTCACCAAACCCCTAATCCCTCCAGGGTTGGCAAATTGGTACCAGACTTGTCTGAGAGGGTTGTCTGAGAGGGTTCTCAATACATCGGTAGGCCATCGCGAGTCATTGTAAAGGCCGGATATGCATACAGTCACCTCCAACGATACCTAATGAAGTCGAATGCATGGCGCATTCCTCAGGGATTGATCTACGCTGAGAGCTTTTTATCCTTTATCTTCAGAGGCATTTCCACTTTTCTCTGCTGTATATCGCATAGCTAGGCAACTTCTGGTGTACTTCTTTCTCATTTTCAATATTCGTTTCAGTTTTCGAGGGCTTTCCATGTTTAAGATTTCGCTAACCTCCGAACGGTTCAGCGTATAATCGTGGCTGGAAAATATTTCTGCGTGCCGGGTTGTAATGTGGAGCGGGCAGTTACCTCCTGCAGTAGGACCTCCCAAGTTGAGGAGTACGGCATTTCCATCAGGAAGCCGAGCTAAGAGTAAGCCGATACCAGGAATGACCACCGTCCTGGTACCCAACTAGTCACATGACGGCAAATCTCCTTCTGATCCAAAAGGACCTAGACTGCATGAGCTTAGGAACACTTCGGCTAGGCTGACTTTAGGTTTTCAGAAACTGAAATGGCTAAGCCAACAAATATAAGTTTTACTGGAACCTGGATAACTAGTAAAGACGTACCATCCAAGTGAATAAATGAGTAATTAAGTAATATTCTGCACACTGTTTCACTAATACCACTCTGATATAATTTTGATGAATTAAGTTTTTATTTTCGTACTTCTAAAATTTTCTAGATACCTGCGCTTTAGTAAAATAGTGGTGGAATGTTATGTTTAAAACGCTTTTCTTACATTTCGGAACTGGAAGGCAAGGAGGACGAGCGCAGTCGGCTTCGATGAGCTGACAAACGTCGGCATCGTTGTTACAGCTGAAATAGCAAAAACAACTAGCTACCATAACTCGGTGTTTGTTAGGGGTTTTGTCAATATAGAATCTGATAGGCCTACCGTACACCTTCACAGATATCTCGACATTCACATGTAGGGTCCGGACAACCAAACACGGACATTTTTAATCCATATGTGCACTGTTTTGAACACTTAACCCCACAAAGACGAACTTCTGCAAGTTGAAAAAAGCGCCAATTTTTAGGATTTTCGTTGAACTGTTCCAACAACAATGAAGAAGGATGAAATTAGTTCGGCTTTGCTTTGAAGTACGGTGTTTATTAATATTGGTACAAGGAACAGTCACATTTAGAGAAAAAACTTTTTATAAGTTTAATATCCTTTAATATATCTTTCTACTTCTGTTCAGCAAGCACGAGGTGCTATTTTATTTCTTCATTTACGCACAAGCTGACGTTTCGGCGGATTTCGCCTTCCTCAGAGCCGCTTTCTATGAGTCTTCCAGTATCCTTTAATAGTTCTTTCTGGCATTCGTTCTGAATTCTTTTTTCATTCCCTCACTCTTTTTTTTATTTATTTCTTTATTTAATATGTCTTGCTTTTCTGATTCCAACAAGCACTTCTTCTCTGGAAATCCACTATTCCCTTTTCATGAAACTTGACTTGAAGGGCTTTTGAAACTAGCTCCATCGCGCATTGAAAAGGAGATTAGATATCAGAGGTTATTCATAAGAACACCCAGCATCATTTCTGCAATAAATTCATTAGAACGTCCTTTAATAACCTATGGGTTTCATAGCAATCCAATACACGGTGTACAACGTGGGATTCATATTGTTATTATATTTCTGCCAAAACATAATAGACCCAAGACGGAAGTTAAACAGTTTCCTCTTCTCATCATACAATCCTCTTCCTGTTTATTGTCGAACGTAGGTGTCACAGTACAAAGCCTAAGTTTGACGACGTTCAACAAACAAAAGCCGAGGGCGACTAGGCAACGATAGAGATCGAAAGAAAGATCCGTCGTAGCAAGTTCTCGAAACATTGATGAGAAATGCTCAACACCAAGAATACGTTTATCCGAATGACGTAAAAGTAATTGTAGCGTTCCTTTAAACATTCCTGGTGTTCCAGTTGGTGATTTCTCAAATACTCTATAAGGAACCCTAGTAGAGATAAGGTTCTCGTTCTTATTTCTGGTAATACTTCTATTCTCTAATTTGGTTCCGTCCCCTCTTCGCATTCAAATAATCTCAATCAGCTTTATTTTTCAAAGACACCGTTTTCTTTTGCAGTTTGCAAAGTTTCTCATATTTTTGGATAGTTGATCACTTAGAAGGAAAGTCCCTATTTGAGTGATTTACTGCAGTTGAGGATTTCCTAAGTGTCACACATGGGCTTTCGTCGCAGCAGAGTGAGTGCCAAAGCAGAAAGAGAACTAGGTAATTCTATTCGGAAGCACATTTTGTGTAAGTCTATTTCATGATAGGGCTAATAGGCTATTGATAATTACCTTCTCACTTAAAACAAGAGAAAAAAAGAGCGCAACACACATATGAGGAGTTCTTTCTATCTACTAAGCGAACACAGCTCGTGAGACAGTACTGCTCCGTTCCCGACAGAGATGAATAAAAATTCCACTGGTGCTTAGTGAAATCACTCAATGATTAACGCTTTTAAAGCTGAAAGCGTCAAGAAAAAAAAGATTGACGAAGAGCAACACCTAAGACCCAAGATCTTTATGATCATCCCGTAAGGTTTCATGGTAGGGCTAATAGGCTTCGGTGAATAATCATGATCGCGGAAACACTTGGGAAATGATGCCGACAAATCTTCACTGATGACGAATTGTCTAGAAAGGTCGGTTCCGATTGAGTACAGTCAGCAAAACAAATATGAGCGGTTAGATTAAAGAGGATGAGATATGGATATCATCCTAGGAGCAAATACATAACATCTAACAAGAAATCACTGAGCTGCGAGTGATTGCTTTCTCAAATGTTAGCGGATATTGGTCAGTCGTAATACAATGGAATGTACGACGATTGTCTCTTTTTACGGTATCGAATCCTATTATTCCATGAAAATAATGAAACTACGTTACTCGCTAAATTTCAGGTCTGTAACTGCCTTTCTCGTAATATTTTTCCTCAGACCATCCAAAGCGGCAACTAGGAAAATTGACTGAACACCTGCTTCACCAGCTAGGAAGAAGAATGTAACTAGGTGCCGACGTTCTGTGCACAGGAGAGGGCATGTTTCTTTGTCCGAAACAAATGCAGTTTACTACCTATGTTAACAATCTAAGAACAGTCTAGTACAATTGTCTTCGGACGTCATAAAAAATAGGCCGACCAAACAAGTCACTATGTAGTGCCGACTATGGAGAGATACACAGGGTTCCTAAGGGTGAGCTATGCAAGGGTGAATGAATTCATTGGAGAGAATTCTACATAATTGCAGCTTACTTAGCCCATTTTTCTAAATTGACTATCCGCCAAAAGTTTTCCATTCCATCACTGAACTTTCAGTGATGGTGTTTACTACCATGACTGGTGAGTGCATCCATCGTTGACCTCAGCATTAAGTGCAAATATTGAGAACGAGCACTCCAGTAGGATAACAAATGATTTGTGACACATATACTTAACTTCGCCGCTGACCCTCACTGAAGCGCAACTGAGCACTGAGTTCTCAAGCGAATAGAAAACGAATTAGTTATTTCTGGAAAAGAGCTTGCATACACAGCTACATCCAGTCTGAATCTATTAGTGGTCATTAAGCTGACCTTTACTTCGCGTTTAACGCACGTGGTAGATTAGCTGACCCTTCCTCGTTTACCGTAACACGTTTGGCCAACTGTCCTTCCTTCTTCGGCTCTAACCATTTAACTAAGTGTAATCTATTCCCTGATTCTTACAGCTGGCTGTGTTCACAAAGAGATCTCAACCACTTTATCAAAAACGTCCTTTTTTTTGAGGAAGCTGCTTTTCATTACATCCTTTCTAAATTGAGAACCAAAATAGCACAAACAATAAAAATAGCATTAAATTAAAAAGCAAAGAAACATAAAATAAACAGCTATAAACGAAAACTACCACACAACGACGTTTAATGTAATATAGGCTTTCAAGGTGTTCAATGAATGTAACCATGACAAAAAAAAGTAGCCATGAGAAACTTACCTCTACACATGTCGGCTCGTCTCATGGATATCGGCACTGCTGAGCCAGCGATTTCCGTGCCGTCGTTCACTTCTACACACCAGCATTGATGTTGATCACATTGGATCCGATCAAACTATCGATAAAAACAAAATCAGCCAAACCAAGAATTTCAGAGACTACACTTCAAGCACGTGGAAAAAATATCAAATATGAATTTTTACGAGAATTTACCTTTCCATGCTCGTCACATTTCGGGACATAATTGTTCTTCAGAGCCTTATTGGGTAATTTCTTCACGGCCACGAAAAGGTGAATGCAGTCTGTTATGCAAAAAGTATGTTTGGCATAAACAAATCCATCTTTATGGGAACTAAAAAGCTCGTTTGCAAAAATAACAGCTCCATTCCTAAAGTAGAGTCTTTCGCATGACATCTCAACTACGGAGCAAAAAACCCGGAGAGATGACATCTTCAATTCAAATTTAATGGGAAGAAAAAACTGAACGAGTCTCTCAGGTTCTTTTTTTTTAACTTCATTCGTTGGATGCTTCTTGATATCCACAGTGTGTAATACATATTTGATAGAATGCATAAGAAGAGAGGCAAGAAGAGACAAACCTTTTCAAAAGAAGTAGACAACTACTACTTGAATCATTTCGAAAAACTTTTGCATATTTGTGAGGTTACCGCTAGCGGTTAATTTTTGACGAGAATAAGCTCGTCATTCATACTAGTTTTATTTCCCACTAACTTTTTCCTATTATGTTCATCATTTAGTAGTACTCCATTTTTGTGTCATGTATTTAATTATACGCTTAGATAGAGTTATGCACCGCAGTTAGATGTGCCTTGCAATATACAACTGGTTTGTGGATCAATCACACTTCCCGAGCAAAAATGAGCCCTCCATTCTTCCGGGTCGGTGGAATGCTGCCCCAGATTAGTCTGAGAGGATAAGAAATCCGAGCTGACAAATCGGTAGTCCTTCGTAAGCATTACATGGACCAAACATGCTTTCAATCACCGCCACGCTAGATAGTGGAGCTGAGAGCATTGCGCATGCATAGGAGACTGATCAACGCCGAACGCTTTATCTTTTTATTTTTTTATTTTGAGAAAAGAATCGTAGAACAAAGAGCTGTTCGCTCTTCTATTGAAAAGAGCTTTTGAAAATTTGTCGTACTTGTTACCGTCGTTGGATCAACGCAAACTTTGCCACATGCATTCGTACAACACTTTTCCACATTAGCACAGTTTCCGTCGTGTGAACATTTTAGGTACGCTGCAAAAAAATTGTACAACGATTTTAAGCTGTGAATAAAAGAAGAAAGAACAAATAAAAGTGTAGAGGAAACGAATTTAATTGCGCTTACTATTACACGGTCTTTCATCTCCGTTCGGCGGACACCGACCTACTTTCACATTTCGGGCCGAGTTCATAGTGAATGGGCTGGATTTGTCTACAAAAAAAGATGCCCTTTTCGTAAAGTACTTTCTGTACGCATGTAACGAACCACTACTTAAGAAAACTGGTAGGCTGGTCGTGTTGGTTACGGCTTTGATGATTGCACTTTGAGTAGGTTGGAAGCCGACGACAGTTACTACGTGATGAAGCATTGGGAGAACTGAATATGGATGTGAATCAGCTTATAATGAATCAAATCCTGCAAGAGAAAATAAAAGTAAGTGAAGAAAACATGGCTAAAAATATAAATTAAATCAATGTGGAGTAGAACTAAAGGCGTAAATTGGAATCCTGAAGAAACGCTTAGAACAATTGTGAGAGTAGAATTAAAACGAAGAGGCGGAAAACAGGTAGGAAGAAGAAATATTTGAAAAACAAAGATGTAACGGTAACGAAAAAGATAAGCAAGAAAATGAAAAAGGAAGGAAACAAGTGGCGAACGTGGTGGATGAAAATGAATTGGTGAAGGAATACAAGGAAGGTGTGTAGAAAGAAAGGAAAGAAAATAAATTACTAGGAAATCAAGCCGTAAATACGATAGCAGGAATAAATAACACAAAATGTATGCATTGAAGAAAACACAGAAAACCGGAGAAGAGTTCAAAATATATTGAAGAAAGAACATCTTCTTACCGTTTACTGGTTGTATGGCATTATTCACATTCAGAGAGTAGTTCATCGTTAGTGGAAACACACATTCACGTCCACAACCATTCGAGCAGCAGATTTGTGCTGCTAGAAGACATCACAAAACTACTTAGCGAATAGAAAAAAAGTCAAAGTGAAAGCGCTTGCTTGTTTTACGTACCCGGACAATCGCTGTCCTTGTCACAATTGAACTCACAAACTCCGCCAACAATCACTCGTGGGCAATCTGGACGCTGAACGCCTAGATGAATGAAGTTATCGTTTAATTTGCATTTTTTGAACAAATACTTCATTATTTATGACTAACTATATTAAAGACATCGGACCAAAAAACACTGTGCCTTCTACTCCATTGTGCATTATGAATAAAAACGGATAAAGCTCTTGGTGTTGATCAAACCATGAGAGATGCACTATGCATTCGGCTTCACCAGGCATCGTTAGAGATGACTGAATGCACGCCTGCCCCATACAGTGACTGGCGATAGCCTACCGATCAACCAAATCCTCATTAAGCATCGTTGGTGGTAAGTGAATGCAGATTTGGCCTTCACAATGACTCGCGGTGGTCTAATGTTGTATGAAGCCAGTGCTACTACCCTTCCAGACAAGTCTGGTGCGAATTTGCTGACTTCGGATGGATCTAAGGCTTGGTGAACCTGGGCGCGGGGAACGATTCCTTGTGTATTGCAGGGTGCATCCCACGACTGCGCTACACGCGACCCTATTATGTATCGTATACTCGGATACTTGGAAGGCCCGTCCTTACTGCTCCCATCAAAATTTCTATTTTTCGGAGTTTTCCTATGTTAACCACTGTGTTTCTCTAGAGTTCCGAGGTCAGCCTGACCAAAGTCTGCCCCAGTTCGTCACCACCACAGGTAGACGCGGTCCTTGTGGATCAGAGAGAGATTTGCCACCACGCGACTAGTTTGATACCACGACGGTGGTGGATATTGGTATTGGTTTACATTTAGCTGGGTTTCCTGATGGAAACGCTGGATTCCTTTTCAGCTTGGGAGACGCTGCCGAAGGGTTGAATCTCTTCGCTGTACATTACAGCCCGACACCCAGGAACACCTCTCAGCCACGATTAGGCGATAAAGTGTTAGGAAGTATGTGTTGTATAGACAGTTAAATACAAATTAAGCCCACAAAATGACTTATGAGAACTTGCTGATGTGTAGTCTCAGCACTCTATCCTTTCAGATAGGTCTAGCGCCAATCTGGCAACCTCGAAAGGATGGAGCGTTCAGTAACTCTGGAACAACTAGTCCATCCAATGATCACTATCACCTAACCGGATAGCCTTCTAATTTCGTAGGCAATGACTACTTTAAACCCTACAATGCTATAATTCTGTTTTTCCATTTACAGTTTTTATCCATAAAACACTTATGAGGAGAAAAATCATCGTGAACCATCACTGAAACACTCAATTTGCTTTTCCCATTAAGGCTGCTAATTCATTTAGCAGCAAGCCAAATAGAACAAACCTTTTAGGCAGCGGTGATAATCGTTAAAAAAAAGCTATAACAGGAAAAGTAGAAATAAGACAGCAGTTCGACATACTGTCAGATCTTTTCCGATTTCATTTGTTTCGTTGATTATGACATATTTCATCCACAACTAAGCTCTTGTTTCTAACAAGTGGATGAAGAAAGGATGAAAACAGACAAAGAGATGAAGATTTTCGAAGAACCGCTTGCTGGTTTATGAACACAGCTCAACTTTCTATCAAACGTGTAAGAGAACCGAAGAAAAGAAGAAAAAGGGTAAACATAAAGCTCTTCTAGATTATCTAGATTAGACTTCTAGATTAAACTAGAACAGAAATTTAAACCTACCAAAGTTCTGCAAGCACCTTGCCACTCCGCCAGACACCAAGCAATATTCGCCAATGGCACAGAATTTGGACTATAAAGATAATCATCATTAGTCACTGTTAAGTAAGTGAAGGCCTAAGGAAGCAAAGTTTCGCTTTTAGAGCTTTTTCTCCCACAGATTTAAAGTCAACAAGATAATGACGACATATCCTAAGATCAACTTTCTTTTAACCTCGGCATTGATTAATTGTTTACTGTTTTTCCGGATGGATAAACACGAATTGGTAGTGCAGAATTAATCAAAACGAAGTAGCTGACGATTCGGCCACTTCGCCTTTTTCAGAGTCTGGATAGGTCAAATCGACAAGCAGTCTACTCATCCAAACACTTGAATAACCTAAGCAGGCAAAACTAAACTCACTTAAAAATCCTTTCCCATAATAAATAGCTTCCTTTAAACAATCACCGCTTTGCTGCTCGTAGGTTTTATAGATATTTGGTGTAGACCAGCCAGAAAGCGTCCTACATGGGCGAGGAATGTGCGTTGCCCAGATGAAAAAATCGATCCGAGACTTGGGGAGAGATCACACACTATGACAAGACCTCCCCCTTGCGGTTCATTTCTGGATTTGTGGAGTTGTTCCAAAACGCTTTAAGAGTTTTAGTTGCTGATTTTTTCGATTACTGTGTGAAGATAGTGACTATTACTTCAAAACCTTGTCCAATATGTTTCTGCGTCCTATGCGCACCTAGTGGAGTGTTCGGTTTCAATTAGATTTGCCCACTAGGTGTCGTTTTAAGCGGATGCAGTGCGGTCTACCCGTTCCGCCAACGTATTCGTCCTACATGCTCTGCAAGAGATTAGGTACACCGCACCCGTACTCATGCGATCACCATCTCTACCGTTAGATCATATTATGCAGATTTTCGTTGCGTATAGACGATCATACAAGGCGGTTACGAACTAACTTGCGTCTTAGAGTGTCTGATGGCATTTAGATCACTGTCGCCGAATTCTCTGGGCCAGCCCTTCTTAAGTAACGTTTTGTGACCGCACTTATTTCGTTTGGAAATAAAGGGTAGGATAGCCGAACATCAGGCTAGGTTGATTTTTTGGCCTAAGCCAAGCACAATCCTCGTCCATGTATACTCTGCGCGACTATACTCTGTATATACTCAATACTCTGCGCGACTGGTCTCCGCGAAATATCTGGAGGACTTGCAAATAACAAAACGGTGGCTGTTTAAGAAAAGCTCTTTATTAGGTGAATAGAAATTTATGTGTTAAGCTTCGTCTGCTGAGTTTATGAAAGTGTTTGGCTGAGTAAATTGTCGATTTGACCCTTTCAAGCTCTAAACCGCTGAAATTCAGCTATTCTATATTAGTAAATGACAGTAATTATTAGAATTGTTATTACTATTAGTAAACAAATATATGTAATGCCAACCTCGTCTTTGAACATCAAGAGAAACAGTGAATTCGTGACAACATAGTCTCTTTCCTCTTTCTTGCTTTATTATTATATTTAGCCAGTAATATGATTTTTGGGACAATAAGCAGCTATTTAAAAAGTAGGCATTATACTCTATAAAAAAGCAAAATCCAATTTGCTTAAATTTACTCAGCTAGAACTGTAGTGGAAGGAAAGTATACCTTCTTCCTGTAAGACGATGAATGTTCACCGAAATCGGATGAAGCGGAGGACAAAAAAGAAAAGCTAAAAACTTACTTTTCGAGATCCAACGAAAAATGACAGGAATTCATTGAGTGGTTCTAAAGATATTCTTGGTAATTTTTTTCTGTAGTTTTGCTCTTCTCAGAGATCCCATAGAGAATGTAGTTGAAGTTCATCGACCAAATTTTCGCAGTTAAGTTGCCATAGAGTACTTCCATGTACTGCTCACCACTCACCATTCACATTTTCTTCACATCTGTCAAATCCTCTCTACCCTCTCAGAGACAATTTGCAGACGATTTTAATGGCTGTTACAAAAACGGCTATAAAAACAAAACAAATTAATGAATAAACCTGGCATGGATCTACGGCACAGGCACAGGCACAGCCGCTTCTACCTTCTCGTTGATAACCATTCGTACAAATTAAATTGCATTGAGGTGGTTTCAGATGACATGAATCTTCGATTATTGGTGGAAATTTGACTACTACAGTTATAGCCGGTCGATATAACAGAAACAGCAGTACAATCATTGTAACTACCTACTGGTGAGGTAGCCAGCATGTAGCATGTCAGGATAAGACACCGATTACTGACGTATCGACAAAAGGCTCTTAGTGGTCTAGGAACTGAATTCTAAGAATAGAAATGGCCCAACAGAATGGAAAACTTGCTGTTCGACCGAAATGGGCGGAGCGAAAAACCAGGGCGTGGCTATTGGACTGGACATGGCTATTGGAATGGGCGTGGCAGTCTGTATAGTGACCGTATATGGAAGACACGGTTCGTGTCAACACTGATGGCAACAGTCGATCAAGTTGAGAGCTTATAGTTTGTGAGCGAGAATAACGACGGGTTATAGACAGAATTGCCACAAAGCTTAAAAAAAGTTCAAGGTTAATAAATCTCCTTGAAATGTATGAATTCCGCTTAATTCAAGCGCGGCGGAGGCGACAGAATGCATATCTGGCACATACAAATTGTGGCGGTCTACCATGTCAGTACCTTTACCCTCCCAGGAAATTATGGCACCGGCCTTTCGATACTGAAGGAATGGAGGATTTGGTCTATTAAAGAGGTGGCATCGAGCCAACGACTACGCGTGTAATTTGAGTTACCTTTAACTACTTCACTACACGTGCCCCAGAACGATTGCACTTGGCGAAATCCTTGGGTCATTTTCATTTACTCCATTCCTAATCCAAAGGTGTAAATTCAGACATTTCAACGTACTTGAAGTTGCATCTTTAACCTCATTCTTGTAAGAACATGGTCGAAAATCTTTGCACTTCTTTTTTTGAAGGAAAGCAGTAAGAGCTGTGAAACACCAAGCATTTTGTTGCATTCTTATTGTGTCTTGAAGGAGCAAAGTGTTGAAAAAATGGGAATCAGGCAAATAAAAATTTTTCCAATAGGGATTAAATTCTTATAAATGTCATCTTGTAAAATTTCTTTTATCAAAAAAAAGTATCGATTTGTCGATACCTCAGGTCACCAATTTTTTTTTCGTGCAATCCAAACCCTCCATTTCGTCAACCGCAATTTTTTCTTGGAGTTTTATAAGAAGGCGCGAATTAGGCTTGCTCCATTATCGTCGATCGGTCCAATTACACGAATCTGTGCCGACCTGAAAAAATCTTATTCACCAAGTAGCAAACCTCACCTTCGCCAAAAACTAGGTGCGGGTGTCTGTGAAGATGACCTACGAATGTTCTACATCGCACATTTCACCATACCTAGAAAAATCAGGCTCGGTCACCTTTCAAGATTTCGGTGAGGAGGAAAGTTTACAGATTCTGCACATGTACACTCCACACCCGACCATGATTGTCTCTATGGAATACGGTCGCATAGAAGCAGAACTAGTGAATGAAGCGTTAGACTCGAGTTTTACATAGAAACGGCTTGTCTAAGTAGCAAACCTCAAACCAAAATGACTGCTTCCTATGCGCCTGACGGAAGCAGGATTTCGTAAATGTCACAATAGCGTTTCCGGTACCACATTAGGAATTTCCTTAGCAATACACTCAGTTTCCTCTAATGGGAAACGACGCAGCAGATGCTTTCATTAAACTACAAAAATTACGCAAATTCGGTGGACATTTATACGAAGAAGCCGAAGTAAGCCAGCTGGAAAGTTTTTTAAAGGCTATTTATTTACAATCTTAACTCTTTTTTTTCTTCTTAATGGCAGGTTATGTTGCGAAATATAACTCGTATGAAATGCTGAGATATTTACAAAACTCCGGACCACAGGTGTATGCAATGGAGAACGAACACGCGCTGTTGTCCTTACCGGGGAGCAGCGCACTTCACCACTACACCATCCGGGTCCTTCGCTTTCGTGTATCTCAGCTACTTCTATCGATCTTTTTTGCCATCAGCAATCACCCGTCAACGGGGTGATGGCAAAAAAGATCGATAGAAGTAGCTGAGATACACGCAAAGCCAAGGACCCGGATGGTGTTGTGGTGAAGTGCGCTGCTCCCCGGTAAGGACAACAGCGCGTCTTCGTTCTCCATTGCATACACCTGTGGTCCGGAGTTTTGTAAATATCTCAGCATTTCATACGAGTTATTTATTTATTTAAAGATACATGATAAAGGGTCCGAAATATATAAATTCCTCAGTGATGTGCTGTGTTTACGAATTTTACAAGTATTATACAGGATCCACCTCATATTCGCGTTTGCAATGGCTTCCGCTTTCTCACTGGTGTCTCAAGTCAGAGTTTCTATCTACAAACAAGGCTACAGGCAATTCGACGAGCCTTGAAAAAAGGAGGGCTTCGCAAGCCCTGGGCGTCTCAACACTGCACGCAATCCAATTGTTTAAGTGGTTTAAAAAGGCTAGAAAAGACATATGCTTATTGAGGCACCGTTGGATTCAGATGAGCCGTATGTCTCTCTTTCACCTTAGTGAGTTATATTTATGTTGTCATTATGAAGGCCAATGGAAGAGACATTCGGCGTTAACCATTTCTTGAAAAAGGTGCTATGCAATCGCCTTCGTCAAAAGTCATTAAAGGTGCTTAAATGCATTATCCAGCCTATATAATGATATTCGGTGTCTATATACGTACTAGGCCAGCGTTTTAAGACCATTATGCCGATCCTGGAAGGTGGTGGTGAATTTGGGGTGCAAGATCACACCTAATTCCATGCGTCTATTGCAGGGCGCCTCTAACAACTGCTCTACATGCGCCCCTTCAGCATTACACGGGTAATATAACTCGAACGACCGAATTCCTATGAACTTCTGTATTAATGAAACAAATGTAATTGTTAGAAGTACTAGAAATACTACTACCTCTATAATATAATTATTAAGCAAAACGCGATCGTTGTTGTAAAACAGTTCTTAGGGACAGCTTGGTAGTTTGTAAAAAATAAATATTTTAGTAATAAATAAAAAGTACGAAGCTCTCGGCGTTGATCAATCCATGAGGGTTTGCGCCATGCATTCGTCTTCATTAAATATCGTTGGAAGTGACCGACTAAATGCATATCTGGCCTATACAAATGACTCACAGTGGCCTACCGATGCATCGAGCCAGTGTTGCTATCGTCCCAGACAAGTGTGGCACCAATCTGCCAACCCCAGATAGATGGGCGGCTTAGTGGGCATTAGGAGTGGGGCCCGATTCCACGTGTGTTGCAGGGCGCCTCCGACCACTGCACGACACGCACCCCTATTTTAATAATACAGATAATAATCTTAACCCTTTTATTTACTGCCCTTTTCCTTTTAATGGCAGGGTATGTTGCGAAATATAACTCGTATGTAATGCTGAGATAATTGCAAAACTCCGGACCGCAGGTGTATGCCGTGCAGATGATAACGTTTTCTGTTTCGTATACGGCTATGCTTGTCTATATTTGGTTTGTTTCGTGCGCGTCGGTTCAATCGAAAGTTGCAAGTAAGCATCAAGTGCAGGGAAGCGATTCACAGTCGTCTTTGAAGATCTCCCCAAAAATTAATGGCTCCTTCAAAACTTTTTGTTTTTTTAAAAGAAATGTTGAAAATAAATCTTGGCGCAAAATAGACGTTTTTAGCATATTTGTGATAGTATGCATTCACTAAAAGAAAAAAGTCAACACATTCCTGTTCAAAACAATATATCCCACGTTATGGTGGACTTCATTAATTGGAGTCTAGACGATACAATCTGCTGGCCTTTACCAACTCAAAATAAGTTTTCTTATTCTGGGTTAACCACTAAGTTTCTGAAATCGACGAAAAACTATTTTTCACTCAACGCGTCCTACGCTTTGAACTAAAGGCGCGTGTGGCGCTGCGGTCAGAGGCGACCTGCTACACACACGTGGAATCGATCTCCGCGCCTATGGCCTACCAAGACTTCCATCCCTGCGAGGTCGGCAAATTGGTACCAGACTCGTCTGGGTGGATAGAAGCACTAACTCGATGCATTGGTAGACCACCGCGATTGTAAAGGCCAAATATGCATTCAATCATCAAATGATGCTTAATGAAATCGAATGCAAGGCGCATCCCTCAGGGATTAATCAACGCCGAGAGCGTTATCTTTATGGTTTGAACTACGAAGTAACTGAAAAAAGGAGTTTCATCCATCAACAGACGATGACGTTTCCTATCGCATCGATGGTACCTTGGTCCGGTAGTCTTGTATTGCAAATTTTGAGGTTTTAAATGTTGTCATCGACTTTTTGGAAACTTTATTTATGTAAAGTAGACCGTCCTGCAAAAATCGTATTTGCCCTCGAAGCAAGAGAACAAAGTTCCTTCTACAGGTTTATGAGTTTTCATTCCTTCATCCATTGTAATAGTTAAGAAATTATCGGCTTCTTTAAAAAAAGTAACATGATTGCAGATGTGCTTAGTGAAATGAAAATAAACTAAGGATTCGTTTCGCACTTTTTGCAAAAGACATACAAGTTCTTTTCATGTCATCATGAAAAAAACCAGGGTGGCTTCTGATCAAATTTCTGTTATCGGCTTCCATACATCGAAGCAGGCATCACATTCCGAATTTTATTGAACCTCATTATGAAGAATTAATGTTTTGTGAAGTACATGCGCAAGAATGTTGAGGTATGAGCAAGACTCGGAACCTCAGATGGCTTCGAACCTGTGACTACCCTTACCAAGGAATCATATACGATCCACTACACCTATTGAGGCCCTTGCTTTGACTTTCTCTGAGCCAACTATTTTACTCAAGCGGTGCTATCCGGTGGAAAATCTGGTGGTTCGGAGAGGGATTGCCTGGAAATACTGCTAAGAGCTCAGAAAAAAAAATGATTACGCGACTGAAAGCATTAATGGGAAAAAAATTACATGTATTATGAACAAAAATAGGGCGCGTAGCATAGTGATAGGAGGTGTCCTGTAATACACTCGTTATCTTCGGTTCGACCGTGCGCCACGGATTCACCGAGCCATCCATTCCACAAGGAGAACAACAAATTGGTAGCAGGATAGCAGCACTAGTTTCATACATTACTGGTCTTTCATAAGTTATTTTATAAACCAGATATGTGCTAAATAACTTCTAGAATGCTGATTGGAGTCGAATGCATGACTGAATTACTGTATAAATGTACTCGAGTGGTCACTTCATTGCAATTTTTGAAGAAGGTAACAATAGTGTTGGCACGCTGTGAAACTCGAAACAGTTAAGGATCGCATGTCTAGCCAACTGACACGTCACATCATTGTTCTTATCCTCCACACAAATCTAATACCAAGTGGCGGACCATTGAAAGATGAGAGGCTTGATTACTCCTTGATTCGAACCAGCGACTATCGACAGCACGGGAACATCTCACCAGTACACTACAAGCATTCTAATAGCAACGTGGCTTTTGAAACTGTTGTATTCTTTGTTTTGGACTTTGCTTGTAAAATCTTGCCTTTCTTGGATTCGGCATTCTATCAGAAGAGCTACCAGTAGTTCATTGAACTGTGAGGCAATCAATGTTTTTCTTATCCGTACGACGTTACGCATAAATGGTGAAAAATATCCAAGTTTATTGCTGAATCTTCGCACTTTTCAGTTTATAACAGAGCTATTTGTGAGCTCATCAAATGATTGCCCGGAGCGAAATCTTTACGTAGACTGTCTATTCTTCGTCTTTTGTGAAGAAAAAAGCCTCATTCTGCCAACTTTCTTATTTACCGCCTATTACACGTATTAATGGCAGGGTATTACGTGTGATACAACCACAATAATGCTGGAATATTTGCAAAACTTTAGACCACAGGTGTCTGCTGTGGGGAACGAACACGCTATTACCCTTTCTGGGGACTAACGCGTTCGCCACCACACCATGTGAGTTCTTCGTTTCGCCTGCCTCTCAGCTAGTTCTATCGATCAGCGCCATCAGCAATCGAAAGAACTAGCAGAGAGTCAGGCGAAACGAAGGACCTGCAAGCTGTGGTGGTGAACGCGTTAGACCTCGGAGAGAATAATAGAGCGTTCGTTCCCCACCGCACACACCTGCGGTCTGGATTTTTGCAAATAACTCAGCGTCATTGTGGTTTTATCACACGTAATACCTTGCCATAAAAATTATAGAAGGCAAAAAATAAAACGTAAACATTGTGAATTCAACTACAGCCTCAGCTTAACTGGGTTCGTTGTCGATTCGGGCTCCCTGGAACAATCCTGTTGACGGCTGGTCGCTGATGGTGCTGTTCGATAGAACTCATCTGGGATAAAGGTCTCATTGTTTGGTCTCATTAAGAGCAGAAGAAAAACGCCGCGTAATAATTAAAACTATAAGAATACGGCATTTTCTTTTCTACCTTCCCTACAAAATCAGGATATCTTTTAACACACTTGGCACATGAAGTTTACTGTACCTGCCTCATTTCAGTAATTAATCGATGAAAGATGTATCACTTGTTTCCGTTTCAGGAGTTAACTGAATTTCACTTTAATAGTACGAACTAATCATTTTCTGCTGTTTAAGAATGATTGCCGTATTTCTGATAATGCTGTAATATGAAAAGATGCAAAATTATTTCCACAACGCCCATGAATATATCAGTTGAGAGCATAATTATTCGCAAAAGAAAGGCTTTCCAGTTTCTTCTAAATCTATGCAATTTAACAACTTCAGCAGGAAGATCTGCTTTCTTCACAGTTTCGACGAATTGGATTTACTTAGATTTGATGAAGCCCAAATCAGTTAAATTTAGTTTAACCTAGTTGCTTTCTGTGAACTAGAAAGTGACCACTTTAAACTAGCAAGTTTTTCTTTCAACCAGTTTGATAAATCCGGTCACATTTATGCCCTAGTAGGAGCACAACTGCTTTCAGTGTGGATAGCACGGCAGACCGTGGAAAAGGTAATTGCGGTTTTGAAACCGCACCGTGGTTCCGAATTTTGCTCATATCTCAGCAATCTTATTGTTGAATTCTCATTATACCTTGCCATGAAAAAGGTATGCAGTGAATAAAAGTTAAACTAGATAGAACACTAGCTGAGAGACAAGCGAAACGAAAGACCCGAACGGTGTGGTGGTGAACGTGTTAGCTCCTGGAAAGGATAACAGTCCGTTCCCCGTAGCAGAAACCTGCGGTCCAGATTTTTGCAAATGTCTCAGCATCACAAAAACTAAACTGTCGAGGTTACAACTGTTTTTATTTCACAACAACTAGAAGGAACCTGTTTCTTCAACGTTTTGAAGTGACTGCTTAGGGTTGAAGTCATAGCGCTGAACTTAGTGCCGATGATAATGGTGTCAAAACAATGGTAGTGCTTCTGCCTTCATGGGCTTCCACAATTAAATTTCCTAGTAAAAATTTACTACTTGCATCGTTATTACGAACCACGGAACAAACACAATAACCACAAGCAGTCTAACTATTTAAACGTCATAACTGTGAAAGAATTTCACTGGTAACACAAACAGTGCTGATAAGGTATGTAATAAATAGTTATATATGATCTCTAGCTGGTACTTTTATGGATATCCTTAAGTTTCAGAGACTAATGTGATTTTTTTCTTTTCGCTGCAGAGTAGAATATGAATTAAGACAGTGCTTCACTATCGGAAAGGCGAAACAAGCAGTTATTTTTCCATACATACCTACAGCATTTCGGAATATCATGATATTAGGAGGAATGTGAGATGGAAATTGGTTATTGATTCAGTCCATCAAAAATTAAAGCGCGGGCTCCATTCTCTCCATAACGTTCTCCTCCAATCCACGTCTTAGCTCTGACTTTAATCGAACCACCTCCATGGACGAAAGTGGCAAGGCAGCAAAGAAACAGCAAAAGTGCTGATGCCGAACGACATGTAGACACCATTCGCGTAAATGTCTATATAGGTGACTAAGGACTGTGAAGGAATCCATGTGGTATATGTATGCATGCATGAGTGTACGTGTGTATATATGTATTTACGTATTGATGTATACATATATTTACGTATGTATGTATGTATATGTGTATCTGTGTATGTGTATATATGCATGTGTCTCTGCCTACATAACGTAAAACCTTAAAAAGTGGTGTAATCAATTGCTGGCTCCGTTTGTTCCTGTCATTCTGACCCAGTATGTTATCACTCGGCCTATTAACGCCGTTGAAATAACCTCATCGATCAATAATGGTGTCACAAACTCCTGCAACTCTTCGTTGCCTTAGAGCGCCTAATTCACTATGTTGTGCTACTATTATTGTCGTCACTATTTCCCGTTATTGTCATGGCTGTCAACTTGTATTTTTATCATTGTAATCTCTATTCTTCTGCTTGAAAACATAGATCTCATGTGATAAATGAAAAAGGATAATCGTTTTATATCTTGCCGCTGATCCTTGTAAAGTCCATGGTGTAGAAGTAAAAGCATAACTTTTGCTCTAATAGTTTCTACTCATCTGGGTTCCGTTACTTTTCTTCTTTACTTTGTTTCTTAGGGACTGATAGCAAAGTAGTAGTGATGCAAATTGTCACTAGAACGGTTCTGTTTCGGCTTCGTACAGGTCTCACCAAGGCACTCATCTCTCCGAGTTGAGAACATTGGTACCACAGTTGTTTGCGGAAAGTTCTTCCCTGCAATTTGAGTGGTTAAGCTCTAATACAGCAATGCAGGGACTCGAAAGACTGTAACAGTACTTAAAGACATTCATGACGAAAGGGAATTCGTCAAGCAACAGCCGAGCCCACATCCAAAATATTTGAAGGCCATTGTGGATAATGGACGCGAGGGAACGAATCGAATGCGAGAAGTTCTGCGATCTGTACGGTTTATATGAAAGACGAGTTTTATAAAAAGGAAAACAAGTTTCTCTTCTAAAAGTTAAAGTCGGCTAGAAATTCCTTGTAAATTGGTGAATTACGGTAAAAATTTAGTTAGAGTCGATTTTGTTTTGTGTGTTATCTTTCGCTCTCTCTTTTGAGATTATTATTTAGATAACATAACGATTAAGATAACAAGGGTCCAATTTGACTAGAATGCTTTTATGTTTGTTAATATGACTTTAACAAAAAATATTTCAGTTGAAGAAAAACCACTTTTTCTTCTTTGGAAGCGATTTCCTTCCAAAAAATTTGCGCAGGAGTTATGAAAATTGTTCTTCAGTAATGACAAGTACAATAAAATGTTCGGTGTTGATGAATGTCGGAGGCACGCATTCTACTCGACTCGTAGCATAGTAGAGGAGAGCGAGAGCATATCTGGCTTATACAATTATTTATATGGTCTGCCAACGTATCAAATCAGTGTTTTTGTCATTTCAGACAAGTATGCTACAAATTTTCCAATCTTTAGAGATACGCGGTCTCGTTAGTTCAGCGTGTAGAATCGAGCCAAAGACCATGCTCATCGTAGGATTCCCTTATTGCACCGTACACGTCCACGAGAATTGTTCCTATTCCTACAATATGTGCATGTTTTTGTGATCATGACTACTATGCCTCATGAATCTAGAATGATCACAAATTTGGCTCCTTTGGTGGAAAAATGTGAACGATTGGGAAATGAGTGCTTATTGGCGCTCGACAACCACATGAATCTGCTCGCAGCTATCAAAGGTTTTCGAAATGGACTGATGTAAGTTGAACGTATTTACGAAATGTCCCGAAAATTGCAAAACAAAAAAGATTTGATAACTTTTCTAAACTAAACCGTTCTATGTGCACAGGTATGGAATGAGGATTCGCGCCCCGCATGCCCTCGTCACGGTGGTCCTGTTCGGTGAAGGCACGTGAGTATACTTCGTAGAAAAACCTTTCTGATTCTGAAAAACGACCTTTTTGTTGTTTTTGTATCCTAAAAAAGAAGTGCTCCAAAAAAAGGCTTCTTCTTCTCAGTAAGGTTTTGCTCCCACTCTCCACGTTTATCCCACTATGCTTCTATTCTTATATTTTTGTTTTATGCCTAAACCTTTTCGTTCCACTGGAATAACTGAACTATGCCCTCTTTCCTAAATTGTTCACCTAAAACAATGTAATTTTTGCAGAACCTTTATTGCCTGTTATTATTTTGTCCGTTTCCTATAATTAACTAACTAAAGACGGGAACCAACAAACAAAAACGGAATCAGTGTTCTTCTTTCTTACCAAAGGTGTCAATAGCTCAGTAACCTTTAAAAAGACAACGACTGGCTTCTCATTCATCTACTTCTTTTGAATAATGTTTCCATTTCACACTATCTCGTTGACACACAAATGATCACGATAACTATCACACACTAGGCCATTCCATCCTGTATACTTAAACGGACTAGTGACAATTCTATGGGTCGCGAATAGCATACTAAAATTTTTTGTCGTCTTTCAGAGTCATTATACGGACCTAGCATGTAACCATTGTGGTGATGTAACATTGAAAAGAAGCTCTACTTTGACGTTTTTGAGCAGCTGGAATGCAATGTCCCACATACGCACTATCAAAATTGCTACTAGTGTGACTATATGAGCTATCGGAAAATGGCTTATAGTGCATTACATGACCACGAAAACTGGCCATCCCTTCAGTCACAAACGGTCTCCAGTTTCGGAATATCTATCGCTGCTGCTTCATCTTAACTTACACGCCATCCCAGGTCATGTAAATTTGACTTTTAAAAAACAACTAAAAGGATTTTAGAATATTGCAAAATACTTTTTTGTGACTCGTTGTAAAAGGAATTTTGTTGTTTCTGATGAATCGTGGTGGTATACACTATATCGAGTGGTTCTGCTCTGTTCATGAAATGTTGACAGATTTTGCTAAACATAAATTTACTAGTCCTTCTAACGCTATGTCCCTTTCCGGATGATAGAGTTCATAGTTTCTTAACTGATATAACGATCCTCTGAGATAGAGCAAAAAATGGGAAGAAAATGGGTTTTACATAGTGAAATATCCCTTCTTTTTCACTTATTTAGTAATCCTTTCTGTAATTGTTTTTTCCACTTTTGTAGATTTTTTCTACTTACTACATAGTTATAATTTACATAAATAAATTTTATGTGACGTAAAACATGAAAGGAGAAGAAAGAAGCCGGAGATTTGAGAAACATTCATGGATGATTTCCAGAGCGACCGAGAAGATTCGCACGATTTTGCAACTGACACGGATACATGCAATGAATCTGGCAAAATTTGCGTTCAGCTACAAGCTTCTTCATGGATTCTTAAGGCGAATAGAAGGTAATGTCGAAACAACTGGATACTACCTAAATACGTTTTCCGGTTATTAAGCTAACACGAAGATGGTGAAAAGAAAATATCTCAATATTGCTTCGCTCTTGTCAAATATGAAGTTGGTAGGTATGAAAACTCGCCATATTGACCGAGAGATTAACATTTCATGACCGTTTGAATTGATTTCGATGTATGTGCTGATCGGCTCATCAGACCGTCCTCTTAATTTCGACGTGCACGCTTTTTTTCTGACCTATTTCGTCAAGCAAAGATTTTTTACTAGATATTTTGTAGTCATTTGATGGCTTGATGAAAGCATATTTTATACTGAGATCGGTTCATGGGTCAGTGCTGTTGGCCGTTTTCGACGGTGGAATGGAATCAGGGAATAAGAAAAACACGAAGGGGCGAAGAAATACACTTCAATTAACATACAAATGGGAGAAGCTGATAACACGATGGTTCGAAAATGGACGATTTTTTCTTCATCAAACACAAGAACTAGACTATACACAAAGCGTGTCCAAGAATACACATACAGTAGAACATAGAAGACACGAAGAACGAGGAGAGACAAAGAAAAATGTGAGCCGACCGGGAACGAAGAGCATTGAAACAACCGGTACGCCGTGCCTCTTGACAGATCTCACTGGCAGTACATCCTGGCTTCAATGCGCAATTCGTTTGCGTTACAGTGACATGCGATCCGTTGAACCCGACACACAGAAATGATCGCGATCGTGAAAACCTTAAAAAATTCATTGTTTGGAAGCTTCCTGCTATTTTGGCAGATCCTGGTATCGTCAATTTACGAATTTTTATGAATAATCTTGATTTGGACCTTGTTATACCTACTCTGAGCAGTCGTTCACAGGATTCTCCCCCTTTCGAAGAGAATCCAAATCATATGGGTGCAAGATCTCTGCGTTCCAGAAAGAGTCGAAGTCATACAGCGGCAAACTGCTCTGGAAGCCAAAGAAGAGGGCGACTTCCAATGGTGAAACATAAGGACGTTCTAGCACGATTTTCTTGAGGTTCCAAGATAGATGACACTTGCCCGGTATACTCCATCGCGATGGCGATAGAAGACACGAAATTCTGTAAGTCAAATCAGCACACGAACACGACCATCTCCGTTGACTGCAAGTCAGTGAAAGAAACGAATAAAGAAAGTACCGTGACGCAAACGCTGTGAGAAAACGGGTCATGAATGAAATTCTGTCTTTAGCAACTAAATCGATTGAATTCCAGCATCAAAATCTAATCCTGTTGAAATTTCTCTCCATAGAACCTAAATCGGTTTAGATCAATTGTTATATCATTTTGAAACAAGCAAATGTTCTGCTTTCTGGAAACAGCATATTATTCAAACATATTCATTTAAAGATCCTTTAAAGTCTGAAGCACCTAAAGACGAAAAGAAAATGGATTTACGATACCTCATGAAAACTGCCGTCTTTCGACTTCACTTTTTTTCAGGAAAAACTTATGAATGGCATTCTTTCATTTCTGCGTTTATCGTGGGATACATGGTCTTTGGTGAAAATAATGGGGTGAACATGCAGGTGAGATAGTACCAATTTTTAAACTTACAAGATAGTGTTTCTACAAGAAATAGTTACACCGCTGGTCCTGAGTGGAGCTCTACAGTAACAGTGCACTCGCTTGAAACAACGCAAAAGGCTCCATGTTTTAGTCCGGTCAAGCAATAAAAATCAGTTTGAAGCAGATGTTTGCATTCGTTCGTGAGCAAATTGAACGGAATATCCATGTATATTTATTGAAATATAGAAGAAAGGAAATGATTTCATATCTGCAACCAACAGTCAGCCTGAATGACATGAGGAGCAGAAGTAAGCATAAGTCCAGTTAAACTGAATCTGCATTCGAAATCACGATAGCACTATTAGAGTAAAAAAACTGACAGAGAGAAAGTCAAAGGAAGAACTCGGTTGGTGTAGTGGATATCACGTGTTCCTCCAAAAAGGAGCCGCGTATGCGATGCTCAACTAAAGTCCCGAGTTTTGCTCATATCTCAGCGTCCTTTGGCTGTATTTCGCAGAATGCCGTGGCATAGAAAAAGAAGCGGCAGTTAATAACAAATTAAACACTATGATTTCATATCTACGTAATCGTTTCAGATTGTTTTGTACCTCCTGTCGAGAATCGTAGTAGGTCTTGCTAAGCTCGCAGTTCACCACGACTTCATACCACGACCAAGTACGCTCTTGCACTTGTGTTGATTGCAAGTGGTCGTTTTTCTTTCTTTAAAAGTTAAGAGCTTTTGTTGGTATCTTCAACGCATAACGGACAATAAGGGAATATATGTCCATGCGCGTAACTCTGCACAGCCGGCCGGTATAACTTCTATATGGGTCATTCTTTTCCTGTTGGTTTATTTTGGCGCTCAAAACTCGTTCCCAACAGTTCTTCTAGTCGAGCAGTAGCCTATGTTATAAATGCGTCGGTGGAGAATGCACTACTCTGTAACTTAGAAATATCCAGAAGGCTCTTTTCGGATGAGTTCTTTGACTGGTAATAATTTGGCTGGTAATTGACTGCCATTTAATATCAGATCGCAATAACGCGATCTAGGGTACGTGCGGCGCAGTGGTTGGAGGTAGCACTGAGCCACACACGTGGAATCGATCCCCACGCCCATGGTCCACCAAGCCTTCCATCCCTCCAGGGTCGCCAAATTGGTGCCAGACTTGTCTGGGAGAATAACAACACTGGCTCGATACATCGGTAGGCCACCACGGGTCATTGTAAAGGTCAGATATGCATTCAATCACCTCCAAACGATGCTTAATGAAGTCGAATGCATGACGCATCCCTTACGGATTGATAAACGCCGACAGCTTTATCCTTTACTTCAATTCTAATTGCTAGAAAGAATCGAAGTCATTCTGTGAAATGTGAACGCATGAAGCTATAGGGACAGAACAAGCATAATTTGAAAACGCTTCCAAGTTTTGACAGCTATCTTTCTGCGCGGTGGACCAATGTAGCATAATAGTATAATACCACTCATGCCCATAGAACGATGAAGCAAAGTCTTTTCTAAGATCTTGTTCGTCTTCCAAATGCCTGAAGCTCTCTATTTATCAAAAACTTACTCTTTACTGTAAGAAAGCCAGCAGCTCCACAAAAGCTGAAAAGTAGACATCTGCCTAAGCGGCAGAGTCGCTAAATGCCGCCTCGCATGTGTCGTGTACATCAAGCACGATGAGTGCTTTACACAAAGTACGAGTATTAATCGGTGGCGGCGCTTTTCTTCGTGTGATTTCAGAATATCGTGTTTTTCCACTTTTTGCCGCTGTCGTATGGGGGTTTGTGTTGTGGTTGTTCGAGCATCACACTAACGTCTTACAAGGTTCGCTTGTAAAAAGCATGACTTATATATATAAGGACTGAAATCACTGGACTAACATCAGGTATTTTTTTCCGAAACAAATAGATGATTGTGATTTTGTTTTGTTTCTTCGGTCTTTTTTTCGGATTTCACGTTGTTATCTAAAAGCCGGTGATTATTTTTGATTTTAAGTTGTGATTAGAAAAGCCATTGATGAAAAGTACAAGGCTCTTAGCTATTGTTCACCAAATTTTCATTTGTTGCAAGGTGCAGCCATAGATGAAGTAATCGTTGTTAGTATCACAGCTGCAGAAATCCTCTTCTACAGTGTCGCTAGATTGCTGTTCCATTTGCTGAGTTCTGTTACTACCTGTAGAATATACGGATATTGGTTGTGACTGTTTTTGTATCGTGTGAGAAGAACAATGACTGTTCAAATTCATCTTTGTTAGGATTGATTTTGGTATGTGGGTGATGCAGACTCTTCACGTATATACTCATAATCTTTCAAAGGAATGATTTCATCCACATGAAAAAATTTATTACATTAGCACGTAAACAGTGAAGGATAAATAAGTTGACAGGAATCGAGATTAAACATTATTGAGTGTGTTATACTAGAGCAGTTCTTCATCGGAACTAGATACCTGAATCACTATAGAACGTATGAAAAATTTACCAAAATAGAAAAGAAAAGGAAGAAATAATTTAATAGAAAAGATAGAGAGCAAAGTGAGTGCTTCTGGTTCCATTTCTTCGCAGTAGATATAGGTACATGAGCTACAGCCAACATAGTTTCCGTTTCTCCCTGTCTCATTCAGCTGCGTCCTGCCTTTCCTAGGCCTTCGAAAACCGTATTTCCCTTCTACGATATCTGTAAAAAAGTCTGAACATCGGTCGGTGTTTTCTTTGTTTTGCGTCTCCTTCCGTCTCGTTGGGTTTTATTTCCTAAAATTCCTTGTTCAGCGGATGGGACTTTTCATCGACTTGAGATTTGTGTATTTAAACTGAAGGTGGGAACCCGACAAACGCTCCTAGACGATCCAACAACGTGCTTTAGATATTGGTTGAATATTCTGATTGTTTATACAGGCTGACACAATCAAGCATCAAAAACACACGTCGAATGTCTACTGTTCCTGAAACGAAATCCAAATTTGAAAACATCGGGTAAACAAATAATAAAAAATAAATCTTAGTGAACTTGTACAACACTCATCACCGCTGTTTCCACTACTAAACTAGGTAATGAAAGAGTTATAGCGATACAAGCGAAGCAGCTTTATTGACTCGGGCTTAAAAATATCTCCATTACTAATGGTAACTTTGTATTTGCTGCCTACTATAATTTTTCGCGGCAGGGTATAATGCGGGAAGCAACCAGAGTGATGTTGAGATATTTGCAAAACTACGGACCGCAGGTATCTGCTGTGGGGAGCGAACGCGCTATTACCCTTTCCGGAGACTAAAGCGTTCACACCACACCATGGGGATCCTTCATTTAATTTCTACTAATAGTTGCTCTTACGATTTTAACCCATTGAATGTCATCAAAAGTGTTGGTGACTTTTCGATGCAATTCCTACATGTAGTTACTACACAGCATCGTAGTGTAATGTTCCAATACCAATTACTCTATTCTGATGAATGAAGATGTTGTCCACAGCCTCAACTTTATCCTGCAACCAAGTTTTAAGCTAACAACTTGCCTTGTACTTCTCGAAAGAGTAAACTAGTATCAACACTTATGCTTCACCTCTTGAAACTAAATGTGAGGTGCCCATCTGAACAGAGCACTCAACTAGTTAAAAATGGCCTTTGTCGTAACCTGTTCGGTCGGACCAAATCCTCGATACAGATAATGTCGACTGAATGAATCAAAACAATATGTACAACACAACATGTCATGGAATCCACTCTTTGTTCTGCACTTGCAACAGTAGAAAACGATCTTCTCAGACATTGATGTTCAACCTTTTCTAAAGGTCACACCAAATTCCACACTGTCTTGTTACAACAGTAGAAAAACGATTCTACCCACATACGTTAGTTTAATAATGACACCGTTGTTGTTCATGAAGGAAAGATACCGTAACGATATATAATTGCGGTAAGTTCAGTCCAGCATTCATATTTTACCAATACGTCACCACGTTCTAGATTTTATCTATACCGTTAACTGCTCATCGTCTTCAACTTTCCCGTTTAAGGAAGACCAGTACCATCACCTTTACTTAGTAAACTGTGCGATTGATTAGAGCGAATTAGATGCAGTCTACGATCAGCTTTGACAAGTTGTCTTGTTGAAAAGATCACTTGCAATATTACTGCTGAAGTTTGTACTACATGAGAACGAAATATTCCTGTCAGATAAAAAACGTTTGAAACATAGACGAAAGTGAAGGTGGCAGCTTATTTGCTCGATTACTATTCAGTATACTTTTGCCAGTGGTATTCGTAACAAACACAAACTTATGCCCTATCCTGCACTTAGATTCAAACGTAAGTGAGGTTTAGAATCCTAATCATTGCCTATCAGATAACATCACTTACAGCTCACTGTAATTAAAAACGACGTATAATGCTGAGATATTTGCAAAACACCGGACCGCAGGTGTCTGCGGTGGGAAGCGAACGCGCTATTGTCCTTTCCGAGGAGTAACGCGCTCACCACCACACCATGCGGGTCCTTCGTTTCGCCTGTCTCTCGACTAGTTTTATCGATCTTTTTGCATAGCTAGATAGAACTAGCTGAGAGACAGGCGAAACGAATAACCCGCATGGTGTGGTGGTGAGCGCGTTACTCCTCGGAAAGGACAATAGCGCGTTCGCTTCCCACCGCAGACGCCTGGGTCCGGAGTTTTGCAAATACCTCAACATTATGGCATTTATATTTCGTAAAATACCCTGCTCTTAAAAAGAATAAGGACTAAATAAAAAAGGTTAAGATTGTGACTATACCTATAGCCTCAGCTTAACTGGGTTCATTGCGATTTCTACTCGCCAAGTCAATCCCGCTGAAGGGTGATTGCTGATGGCAGAAATTGATAAAACTAGCTGAGAGACAGGCAGAACGAATGATCCGCATAGTGTGGTGGTGAACGCGTTACTCTCCGGAAGGGACAATAACGCGTTCGTTGCCCAGCGCAGACACCAGCGGTCCGGAGTTTTGCAAATGTCTCAACATTATAGTAGTTATATTTCGAAAAATACCCTGCCGTTAAAAGAATAGGCAGTAAATAAAAAAGATTAAGACTGCGATTAAAAACGACGTGTTTGAAATCCCATAAATGGTCAATGTAAGTCTAAGCCTAAGCCAAAGCTCAAGATTAAGGTTAAAGTAACGGGTGCCGACCAACCTTAGAATGGAAGTGGTGGCGCACCAATTCCTCGATACGAAGTGAAAATGCACTGATTTGTCACTGAGGTGTTGTTAAAACAGATTGTTCTCCTGCTGAGAGAAAGTGATAAAAAACAATGCTTTGAGTTCTATTTATTACCTGTCGCTTTATCATAACAAGGTGTTACATGAAATGCAACTATTAGGATGCTGAGATATGAGCACAACTTGAAGCCGCAAGTCATCTCCGAAGCTGCGACTACTCTGTCCGAAGGCTCATGTGTAAGTCAGAAAATAGAAATTGAAACATTATGAATTCGACTGCAGCTTCAGCTTGATAGACTTCAATGCCGATTTGTTCTTCCCAGTTCATTCTCTTTGACGGGTATTTGTTCATTGCACCCTGAGTGTAAAAAACTAGCAGCGAATTAAACGAAGCAAGGCCTTGGTCATGCAGTTTGCAGTTTGTGAGTTTCCGCAGGTAATCGTGTGTACGAAGCGCTCCTTAGATTCAAGTTTTGCTTATATCTCAGCATCCTTTTAGCACAAAAGTAGTTCAGTTCTTCGTGTTAGTTTCAGTTTCCATTAAGAGTTGCCTTTTTTCCAGGACGATCATACATGACTGGCATCTTAAGGCAAGGTATGTGCACTGCTTTCTACTAATAATACGAATTCGGATGACTGCTGTGTGAACGCCATCACTTTTTTATTCGCTTTCTTTCGCTTTTTCCGCCGCTGCGTAAAACACCAAGTCGTTCCGAAATTCATGAAAAGAAAACGACTACACGAAGTGTGCGGACTGCCAGAGGATAACCACCGAGTACTGGACATCGAATTGCAAGTACTGCGCACCTGTCTACGAAGCAAACAAAACCAGATGTTCGCTAAGTGGAAGAATTGCGAGAAGAAGGAAAACTATTGTGCTCAGTATTTGGACGACCGGCTCTGGATGAGAATAGTGGGTGGGTCAGTGTTGATTTGCAATTCTATTAGGTCTAATGCTAAAGCAATTTTGCGGAGAAAATTCGAAGACCTTTTGAGTAAATCGCATAACACGGCTCCAAGAGCATATAGAAACAGCGCCAACGAAGACCAAGCGAGTCGCAGTAGGATAAATAATGTGCAAAGAAATTCAAGGCTAAGCATGCTAGGAGGCACGACTCTCCCTGATGGTGCGCCCTCGTTATAAGAATTGGGACCGAGTTTCTCACCATCTGAACCAATTTCTAAGGTAACCTTGCGTAGGGTGTAGTTTACATGAACTTCAAGACAGACCCCGCAAAAAAGCTAAAGATGAAGCGCCAAATAGGTGCGAACAACATCAAGTGGGGGCCTACCAATAGCACCATTTCCTCCGAAGTTCTTTAAACAACAAGAGCCCAATAATGAAGTTGATGTTAAATTTCGGATGTTTGCGAATAAAACTTTCGAAGTCCTTAATCACTATAGCGCTAAGAGATACCGCTCCAACTTCACTGAAATACAAAAACGTGGTATGCGGGAGGTACGAGAGCTGATAAGATCGAAAAGCATAAAACTTTCAGTTAGTGATAAGGGCGGAGAGTTCGTTGTAATTTCTTATCAGTTAGACGTTGAGATAACGGAAAAGCACCTTGAAGATGCTTCCCTTTATCGTCAGTCGTCTGAGAAGGAATTTAAAAGTCAATACCGAAAGTTAAACAACGAATGGGTTAAAGTGGAAAGAGCGGCTGGGTTAAAACCATCAGTTATCTCTCATCTCAAAATTGACTTACCAAGATGCCCCGTCCTATACTTGCTTATCAAAACCCATAAGTTGGTATCGAGCGATGATCTCGTGTCTACCGATCCATCGTTATTTAAGGTTAGACCTATCATTAGCTGCGTGGACGAGCCAACGGATAGGATAACGTGGTTAATAACCCTAATACTTACTCAGTTGTTGAAGTACATTCCAGCTCATCTAACGAACACCCAAATGTTCCTGGATCGTCTACGTAACGCACGACCCAACAGCGCGTACGTGGTGGAGTCCTTCGACGTCACTGCCCTATATACGAACGTGTCGAATGACTCCGCTATGCAAACCATAAACGAGCTCCTTATAGAACACGAAGCAGCAATGAACATGTACGGCTTCTCGATTCAACAGTTGATGACACTCTGAAAGAAGTGCCTAAACTGCTCAATCTTCATGTGGCCCGGGAGGTATTACGCACAAATGTGAGGGCTGGCAATGGGACAATAATTGGCACCAAGCCTTGCCATTGCATTCATGTCTAAGGTGGAAGCGCCAGTAATCGACATCGGTCCGTTACTCTACTGTAGATATATAGAAGACTGCTTGGTCATTTGTTCAATACAAGAAGAAATTGACAAATGTTTCGAGTTGTTGTACGAACAGTCAGAGTATATTAACCTGAAATTCACCTGAGAGAAACCAAAAAAAAAACTGGCTTCCATTTCTGAGCGTGCAAATTAACCTATCAGAAAACGGCTACACTACGAAATGGTATCGAAGGCCAAGTAGTAAAGACATCTTGGTTCATTATCTCTCGTCTCAACCCTCTCACACCAAAAGGGCGCTTGTGAGAAACATGTATCGAACAGCTATCGGCGCGCTCACAGGAAGGGAGCAAAGAGAGGAGTCACGTAACTTGGCGCGGCTAATAGCGATTTTTAACGGCTACGAAACTGTAGCTCGAGATAGGTGTAGAAGAAACCACAGGTACCCCAACGATAACTCTAGCGACAACAAGGTCCCGTTTATACTATCTTTCATTTCAAATGAAGTAAGTGCAGCAATAAAACGCTGTTTATGAAGGGCCAGTCTAGCGAATTCGGTAACGATAATCGAAATACCACCGAGTACTCTAAGACGCCAGCTAGTTCGTAACTGCCTATACGACCGTCTATGTGCAATGCAAAATTGCATAATTTGCCCCAATGGAAGAGACGGTGACTGCTTGAGCTCGGATACAGTCTATCTGATCTCTTGTAAAGCGTGCTGGGACGAATACGTTGGCGAAATGGGTAGACCACTCCGAGCACGTATAAAAGAACACATAGTTGGCAAACGTAAACCAAACACCCCACTGGACACGCATAGGACGTAGAGACATAATGGAGAAGATTTTAAAGTAAGAGTCACGGTCCTCGCGCAAGAATCGAGAACACAAGCGCTCAAAACTCTAGAAGCATTCTGGATTAATTCCAAGAATCCGAAAATAAACCTCAGGGAGGAATGCCTCATTATCACGCATGATATTCGACAGTATATAAACCTGTTATTCTGATGGGAGGGGCACATTACGCTTCTATGTGAATTCTGTGCGGTCGGTCTTCACACGACATACTCAGTGGAAGACTCATAGAAAGCGGTGTGTGTGCAGAGCTATGTTGAATGTGATTGAAATCTAGGCTTATCGTTTTTTCTGCTTGGTTATGGAGGTGTTTGGCGGAATAGGCTGCTGTCAACTTGACCTTTCCAGGCTCTGAGGAAGACGAAATCCGCCGAAACGTCAGCTTGTACGTAAATAGAGAAATAAAATAGCACCTCGTGTTTGCTGAACAGAAGTAGAAAGAATCCTGCTTTTTTCAGACACATTTTTGCGAAAACGGAACTTCTTCAATTTCTCACGACCGCAAGTGTCTGTGGTGCGGAAGGAACGCGCTATAACCTTTTCCGGGGACTAAGGCGTTTACCACCACACCATTCAGGTCCTTCGTTTCACCTGTCTCTCAGCTAGTTTTCCAACGTTCAGCGGCTATCAGCAATCACACCCCTCAACGGATTTAGTGTGCGGAGCCCGAATCGGCAATGAACGTGGTTAAGCTGAGGGTTTAAATTGCAATAGGCAGTAAATAAAAAATTAATGTTGTGATTTCGACTACAGCCTCAGCTTAACTGGATTCATTCCCTGTTTGCGCTCCCCAGATCAATCTCTTTGATGGGTGATTGCTGATGGCACTGATCGATAGAACTAGTTGGCAGACAACCGGAACGAAAGACCTGCATGGTGTGGTGATGACCGCGGTAGTCCCCGGAAAGAGTAATAGTGCGTTCGTTTTCCACGCAAAAAACCTGCGGTTTGGAGTTTTGCAAATATCTCAACATCACTGTGGTTGTATTTCACATAATGCCCTGCCGTGAGTATTGTAGTAGGCAGCAAACAGAAAGTTAACATTAGTTCATTTTATTCATGTTTTTTACGGGAACGACGCCCAGTATATTACAACGTAAACCACGTGATGGCCATCCACTCTTTGTCTGAACGAAAGAAAGTTAGATCAAAGTCTATGTACCATTATTTATGTTCAAATTAGTGTAATTATCTTTTCATGGCTCCTTCTCAGATTAATCAAGAGTTTGCAACGATCATGAGCTGGATGACAACCGTAGCCTTAGTCGGGCCTGTATTTTCCGTCCTCATTCGACTTTTGTGTAACGCCTCCGGTTATTTTTCAACGACACGTAGTATTTTTTAGTTAATTTTTTATTTGCGCCATAAATTTTCATTCCCTATTCGTTGCTTAGTGTAAAAAGTTTTTGTGTACTGCTTAACGAGATTTGCGGAGATTTGTATAGCTTTCGAGAACGGGAATCGTTGTCCTCTTACACAAATCCTTCACGAAATAACCTTTAGCCTTCCAGGAAGCACAGACATTGGATAAAACAAATTCGATCGAATCTAACAATATGCTTCTCTCCTGGTTAGACAACATCTACGGCACCGGCGATTTCTACGAGGGATGATGATGTCCTTTAGTAGCGTCAGATCTGTAAAGAGGTGTGTAATAACTTTTTCTACTCCCCGGAAAGGACAATAGCGTGTTCGTTTCCCACCGCAGACACTTGCGGTCCGGAGTTTTGCAAATATCTCAGCATCATTAAAACAGACTAGATCGTTTGTCCTTTACGGAAACGTGGAATTAGGTGGCAATTACTGAAAAAGGGCATACGTGCCCTTTGTTAAAACTAGATAAGTAGTGGTCATTGCTCGAATGATAGTGCATTCATCAATGAAACATTGAAATGTAGATACGAGCGCAGGTAGTGCAGTGGTATGACTTTAATACACAGGTGGTCTTTGGTTCGACCCTATGTCCCAACTTACGAAAATGTCTAAGCCTCAGGTGTCGGCAAATTGGTAACATGTCTGTCTGCAAAGAGAAAACAATGAATTGATACATCTATAAGCTCTCGTAATTTATTGTAACGACTGAAGTTGCACTCAATGATCTCTAAGTCGTTTAATAGAGTCTAATGAGTGGAGTGTCTCGAAGGGATTGACTAACACGAGATGCCTTATCATTTGACAAAAGAAAATAACTTATTGAAAAACATCTGAAGCATAAATGATTCTTAGCGGTGCAAATGGCAACACATGATAGGCTGAAATTCTATTGATTTTTTTGTCTTTATATTGATCAGCGAGATTGATCTGGGGAGTCCAAATCGGCAACGAACCCAGTTAAGCTGAGGCTGCAGTTATAATCACAATTTTAACCTATTATTTACTGCCTACTCTTTTTAACAGCAGGGTATATATTGTCCGCTAACGGGTGACTGCTGATGGCAAAAGATCAATAGAACTCGCTGAGAGACAGGCGAAACGAAGAAGACGCATGGTGTGGTGTGGTAGTGAATGCGTTACTCCCCGGAAAGGACAATAGCGTGTTCGTTTCCCACCGCAGACACGTGCGGTCCGGAGTTTTGCAAATATCTCAGCAACGTTGTGGTTGTATTTCACTTAGTACCTTGCCGTGAAAATTTTAGTAGGCAGAAAATAAAAGGTAAAACATAGTGAAGATTGTGTTTACAGGTAGACGGCAGAAAGAGGAACCTCGGAACTTTGCGCGAATAATAACCATTTCCAAATGGAACGAAGCGGTGGCTGTTCGTGAACTGTTTAAAGGAAAGACTAAGCTCCAAAACAACAAGTCAGGTGAAAATACGGCCCCTTTCATCTTCCGCCTTATTTCGAACGAAATAAGCACACCTATACAACATTTCTTAAAATCGGCAGTTTAGATAAGTCGGTAGAAGTGATTGATCTACTACCGAATACTCTAAGACGCCATCTAGTTCGTAGCAGTTTGTACGAACGTCTGTGCACAGGACAAAGTTGCATAATATGTCCTAACGGTAGAGATGGTGATTGCATGAATTCGGGTACGGTGTACCTTGAATAATGTGCGGGGATGAATACAGTGGCGAAACGAGTAAAGCACAATAAGTCCGTATAAAAAAACGCCTAGACACAACGCATAATGAATGTGTCGTTTTCTTGTTCAGCAATTGCGAGGTTTTTAAACAGCATATATTTACTTCCATAGCGAAACACAATACAATACAACGCTAGTTGACGTTTCGGCAGTATCGCCTTCTTCAGAGCCTGGAAGGGCGCTTACACTTACAAAAAGGCGAAAAACTCTATGGTGATTACATGACCAACAGCTTCTCGAAAAACTCACCGTTTTTTGGATAAATGCCAAAAAACCTACAATGAATAGCAGGGATGAATGTCGAGAGGTCATACGCGACCTGACCTTGTATTTTCGCACCAATTTCTGATATGGGGTGGTGCAGTCATCAACCATATGCGACTATAATCAGTTGTTCTAAACCTTCTCATTGAAAGTCACGAAAAGAGCGGTGAGTTTTTCGAGAAGCTGTTGATCATGTAATTACCATAGAGTTTTTCGTCTTTGTGTAAGTGTTATTGAAGCGTTTGGCCTAGTAGATTGTATATCAGCATACCCTTCCAGGCTCTGAAGAAGGCGATACTGCCGAAACGTCAGCTAGCGTTGTATTGTATTGTGTTTTTATGGAAGTAAATGTATGCTGTTTAAAAACCTCGCGGTTGCTGAACAAGAAAACGACACATTCATATTCCAATGCTTTTTTTTTTTTTTTTTTTTTTTTTTTTTTAATTACAACGCATAAAGTTGAAAAGATTAATCCATTAGAAGAGCACAGAACACAGAAACACAACGGGGAAGGTTTAAAGTTGAAGTGACCATTCTGTCACAGTAATCTAATACTATAGGTCATGAAACCTTCTGAGCATTCTGCATAGATTCCAGGAATTCAAAAGCGAATCGTAGAAAGGAATGCCTCATTATCTCATGAGGTACTACCCAATATTTAAGATTAATATCTTAACATCAAAAAGGTACGTTTTGCCTCCATGTAAACCCTTTGCGGTTGGTCTCCATGTGGAATACTCAGTGGAGCTCTCATGGGAGT
>UYYA01003990.1:152835-208921 GCA_900624975.1 Angiostrongylus costaricensis | reverse complement strand
TAGTGTTGCTGAGATATTTGTAAAACTCCGGGCCTCTGGGGTCTGTGGTTGGGAACGAACACGCTATTATCCTTTCAGCGGGCTAACGCGTTCACCACCACACCATGCGAATCGTTTGTGTCCAATGTCTCTCAGCCGTGTTATTGACCTATAGGCGCTATCAGCAATCACCCGTCAACGAGGTTGATCTGGAGAGCACATATATATATATATATATATATATATATATATATATATACCTATTAGTTCATTATTTTATTGACTTATTCACAGTTAACAATTCATTGTTTTGTGCGCTCTATCTCTTTAGTGATTTATTACCGTTTTTCCACATTATGCACTTTTCCTAAGCGATCATCGTAAAGGACGAAGTGACGTTGTTGAAAGAATGATATTTTCATGTTATTGTGAGAACAACTACGCTTCCCACAACTTCGAACATCAACGCAACTGCAATTACACCAGTATGAAAGTTACCGAAGCTATCTCATTAATAAGCAGCCATTTCCTCTTGAAAACAAACTTTTGACTTTGTGAACAAACAGAACTTTGTGGATGTCTGACGGAAAAGCATTGAAACTCTCCAATTTTCCTTAGTTTATCAAAATGATTTTTACAGAACCTTTTCGAAGCGGCAGCCTGATTTTCTGAAATTCATCGAACACTCGAGCGCATCGTTCGCTAGAGATTGAATGCCTTCTTCTCTCAGAAGTGCAATGTTTGCATATCAAATTGTTCATGTAGTCGTTGTTGGAATTGGCAATGTATTTATCTCAAAATGAAGTTTCCTAACCCTAGAAAGATGAATTTGGATCTAAGCTATGCAAAGGATGTAGCTCCGTATCCGAGCGTCTCTAGATCTGTGCAGTCTAGCATTGCAGTGGAGAGGTTAAGGTTGTGCTAGTCTCTACTTTAGTGCTCTTATAGGGACAATTCGGTAAGAACAAAGGTCATTTTTTAGTCGATCAAGTACAAGGATCGTTGTCTGGTAGTGGTTCTACGAGCAGCGTGTTGCATCACTCTCTTGCTAACGTATAAGAATGGGCCTTAGCTCAGCAGACAGTTGTACTCTTCTTCGTTACCAGTCGTAGTATATACTAGTATAGCAAAACTGCCAGCTCTTAGCCTCTACTGCTGTACTTTTCAGAAACTCTTGCACATGGGTGCAGATCTGCATCGACGGTCGGTGTGACACTCGGCCACCTCGATTGACGTTCCTCAAATGTTCCTGGAGTCCCTGGGGTCATCTCTGTGGAAAAGCTCTTCTGCGGTGGACTTATGACATCTCACACTCTCTGGCAATTTGTGGAATGTTGTTCGGTCTCTGTTTCATGCAAGAAAAAGTTTTTCAAATTTAGCCGTGGTGATACCAATCCAATAGCTACTTAATAAATTTGCAGCCATATGAGCCATATGTGACTCATATATGGTCAATGGTGAAACATAGCTTCGCTTCGAATCTCGCCAACTGAGCCGGAAGCTATTGATATCCACAGATTTTTGCCTACAAGAAAAGTTAATTTTGTTCCTCAGGAAATCAAAAAACCTTAAGCTTGTTTTTCTCGTAGAGTTTTCTAGTTCGAGAAGTGAAGCGACTGTGCACAAAAGGAATTTCACCCAATAGAAAACGATAGTATCCCGAGGTGTTTCATAAACTAAGACAATTACTGTGCTTGCATTAAAAGCCTTAAATTTTCAGCACATATTCTTCCACTGATAAGCAAACACGAGGTTGATAAAAAAAATTTGTTCGGCCAACGTTTTGGTGTCTTTGCTTTCTAATTGAACTTCCGTTTATTGCTAGAATCCCTTCCAATTTAGACATAAAATCAAATTAAAGCGTTTGCTCAGAATTATAAGGCAAGAAATAACAAAAAGAAGGATAGACTAAAGTCTCTTCTATAAGTGTGCCAAGTCTTTAATTCCTCAACTAGTGCGCTTATCGAGGTAGTTACACGGCTAATGAACTGGCAATTTACGGAAAAACACCGAAATCTCTTGTAATGTCAAACTTCGATTAAAAGCGAGCTTCTAGCGGTAAATTATTTCCGTATAGTTTTTAGAGCTTAAATGAATTAGATACACATTCTTTGGAATTAAAATCTCATATTCGACTAACAGCAATGCCTTCTACAGAGCAAAGTAGTGAGCCAACTTTGCTTTTGTTTGTACCAATATTACATGCGTAATAATATATGCTAGGAGGATTTGTTTAGAAAAATTGTCAGTCTTATAGTAATAGAAATGCGAATCAATACAGATCTAAATTATTGTGCTGAGTTTCCAGCAGACGGTTGATATAACATGAAAGTCGAGAATAGGTCGAATGCAAGTTGGAATTGTTTTACATGGAGTTCAAGATTAGGGAACATGTTCACCTTGTCTTCTCGAATAAATCACAACACAACCCGGACATGATTCTTACAAGGGTCTTGGAGTGATTAATACAGCACGAAAGCACAGTGGTTGGGATAAAATGTTTGAAGTGCTTGTCATGATACGAAGGCATGAGCCATCATAAACGTCACCTGTGCCTAAAGCAACCTACAGTCTTTTGTGTTTCTGACGGCGAACAATCGCCTTCGTATGGCAATACCAGCTCGGTGATCAGGGAGTTGGCAGGATGCGGTGGAGGTAACCGAGCATCCGAGTGCCATCGAGCAGCACTCATCGGCGGTCGTCTCGTCAACAGCTCGACCACGAAATCGATGTGCTCTCTTCGTTGAAGTCACTAATGCTGCTGGCGCTTCCTAATTTTTAATTCGATGTGCGAAATTGAAATCGCTTCGTCGTCGTGAGTGCGTCGAGCTGCCTCGTCCAGCCACGAACTGCAGCCGTCCGCCGACGATTTCTACCTCCATACTCACGGTATACTCAACCGCCCACTCCACCGTCGCGTGAACAACGCCGTTCACTTCCTAACTGTAGCAATAAACCCAAAAAACCGCTAAATTGATATGTAGGTGGATATTACTGGTAAGCATCTATGCTGTTTATCACTAACACTTAGGGTCCGATATAAGTTAATTTTCCCACACATCGTTCGAAAATAACGGCCACTCTCAACATTAAGCGATATGTCGCAGCTCACAATGAAATTCGTTAGTTACAGTAAAGCATTAAACCTTGGCTATAGGGCAGGAGATTTTTGTTTTACCATGACGAAATCCTGATTTCCTCGAGTATACTCTAAACATATATTTTGCACTTTTTTTACACGTCAAGGCTCATATTTCGTAAATGAACGCATTTAAACACACGATGTACCGTCCATTAGAACACAGTGATGTCCTCATATGCGTTGCTGATGTTTCTGGCTGTCGGGATGTCTGTTGCATTATGAAAATCGAAATTTCTATCTCCCTTTTCATATCAGTTTTAATCGCAAACAAGTTTTAAAGTCAAACTTAATGTGCAACAATAATGAATTAAGAATAATAATAGCAATAATAATAATAATAATAATAATAATAATAATAATAATAATAATAATAATAATGGCAGTCTAACAGTGATCATTATTAGCAATAGAAGGCGTAAAGAGTCACTCTTACCTTTAAATAGGTAGAACAAAGTCTCTTCTATAAATCTGCTACCATACCAACTCCTTCGTTCTAGTTATCGAAAAATTGCGAGTACTTTGTATTAACCAGCTCCTTACTTTAAGTGTTTAAAAAAAGACGGCAAATATCAATGACTATTAATAGCACTGATGACAAGCTGTATCCAAACTTTTTTATTGAGTGAGTTCCTTCCCTTGCCTTTATCGTGCATCTAGTGCTCAAGTTTTCAGTTGAGTCTTCTTTCGCTCGGTCTCAATCTTCCTTCTCGTTCTTTACGCTGAACTGATCACGCCCTTTTCCTGTGAGGTAGCAACCACAATGAGACTTGAAATCAGTCCAGAACAACGTTTTCCAGATTTCATACTCGACAATTATTCTTTGACATTTCACTGAAACTCACTATTTCACTATATTCGTTCACTGAAAGCTTTCACTAGAAGAATTTGATTGTACAGGGCCGAATTTGTTATGTCATTTTCATTTATGTCACTCTGTTATTCGTTTACATTCCGCATCTCTTTCGTCATCATTTCGCTCTCTTCTCTCGGTTTTTGCCTTACTCCTTCTCATCTGCTTTCATATGATCGCAATGAAATTTCAAGTAGTGCCGGCCGCGCGTGCGCTAAACGCAATGAATGTTTCAGTTCCTGGCATTTCTCATCGTCCTCAGGTGACTCCGTAGATTGTTCTGCACTCTTCGACCACTTCCGTCCATGTCTTAAGGTGCTCCACTTCCGCAGCGTTCGCCATCAACTCATTTCTTTTTCTTTTTCTTCCTATTATTTACTTGGATGGATCGAAAGCAATACAACAACACCAATGAATTTCATCTCATTATCATATATTTAAACTAGCCGTATTCGAAAAAATTCTCGTGTTCCTTCGCAAGATGGTCCTTTCTTTGGTAGACTGAGTTAGCCTAGTCTTGTTATCTTAGACATAATCTTTGTCATAAAACGCTTTTTGCGCAGTGTAAACCCTACTACTTTGGTTCCACAGTAAAACAACTCCCTAGTCAATGGAAATGAACAATTAATACATAGAAAGAGTCTCGAATGAGCATATTGATGAACAATACATAGTTGGATAGCAGGATGACCAATCTACGATAGTCTTTCGATTCCTGGCTTAACTCTCACCTGTGTTTAGGTACGTTTCGGTTTGTTAGAAGTTTGGGGAATCTCTTGTGGTTTTCCAGGTTCTGATAACTGGGTAGCCTGCGTCCACGGTGGTTGGTGGTTAGGTTTGTAATCCAGATACTGGATTTCTTCCATGTCGGTAGAGGTCCCTTATTTGTTTTAACTGCGTTTCAGGAAGGAAACGTTGAACTTTTTCACAGCTTAGTGATTACGCTATAAAATGAACTTTTTGGCAAATACTGAAGTTCTACACTCAATAACACTCCTCTTACCATCATAAGGCGGCCATGATTGGTAGGATTTCGATCCTTGCGCTTCCATCCAGTTCTATCCCTTCTATCTTAGTCTCATATGTAGATTCTCAATTTTGTTTACGAAGTCATCTAAACTATCTCTCAAGCAAATGGTAACTTTAAGTTATTAAGCCGTCTCTAAAATCACAACCTTTTCAGGTTAATTTGCCGTTGTAATAATTAATGAGACTCTTTATTTTTAGTTCCAGAACAACTTAACATGTCAGGGATTTTCTCAATACTCTTTCGTTCGTTTCGTATGAAATCTCTTTCTCTCCTTCTAGTTCAAGAAACTGCTTCCACTAGTTTCAATGTTGTTGATAACAGTCTAGTTTGATTGCGTCTTAGATGAATTTTGGAAATCCATACCTAACATTCTGCTAATCCGTGTCGGATTGCCGTTCTCCATATATGCGTGACATTGCATGATCTCCCATTATCTCTCATTATCAATGGTATTATCAATACGGATTATCAATATAAATTGCCTCATGACTGGCGTCAACTAAATGTGGAACTGTGACAGTAATCAATTAAAAAATGTATCAATATTAATTTGAAGTTCAGTTTTTTTTTGATAGCCACAATTATTCACCGTGTTTCGTGGTTTTACTTAGTGCTATTATTATGTATTATTATTTTTACTATCACCAAAATTACTAAATGATTCCCGGTTCTCCAAAGTTTTTCGACCGTGTGGCTTCTAGTACTGCTTCTGATGGAAGTGCATAGAGTGTGAAACTTTGAAATGTATCAACCTTCTCTTATAACTCTTATAAAAGTTATGTATATATATATATATATATATACATATATATATACCTATTCTTTTCATCAATGTTTGCTCGAATGGGTAGCGTTCGGAAATTAATAGTGGATTCCAACCTGTATTTTTAATTAACATAACTCAGAATAAACTTTGCTAGGCGAAATGAAAATTGTTGAGATCTATACATTTTTGCCAAAGAAAAAGAAGTTTACTTGTACTGATTGCTCGAATCTCCATACTTCCAGACGCTGTAAAATCGTTGACAGTTTGGCAGCAGTTTGGCATCGGCTTGGTATCTGGAATATGGAACATTTTTCGCCCTGGTCACTGAGACGTTCGAAGCGGTAGTTGTTGAGCAAGAGATATAGCCGGCATGGTCATGAGGCAGAGTTTCGTAGCATGGCTCGTTCAACTTTGGCAATGTTTGTAGTGCGGTGTTCTGCCAGTTCGTAGGACATCCTTTTCTTGAAATTCATCTACTTCACAATTTTCTTCAGGCGCTTCGAAACACCTGGGATGACCACACCTAGTCCTACTGTAAGTTTTCAGATATTTGTGCACGTGTTTTTTTTCCGACGGAACTTTCAAATCATCGTCGTCAGTAGCAGAAGAACGTCCGCGACCCCCATCACCTTCATTGTTGAATTCGCTGCGGCGAACTTTTTGGAACAAACATTGTGCTCAGCGTTCGTTAACACTTCCTTGGATCTCCTCACTCACGTTTCGAGCCATTTGAGCTGCCGACATTCGAGTCTAAATTCGGAAAAATAAATTCGTTGAAATTGCTGTCTTGTCATCCCCATTCCTATCCTAGAAATTTTTCCAAAACTCAATTTGTATTAGAACTCACTTATATTTAACGAAACATTTTCAATGACACATAATAGCACAACATTCGAAAAGCTTCCTAAAACAGGAAGCTTTTCGAATGTTGTGTTCTAAAATGTACCGGAAAAAATTGTAGTAAAAATAAAGCGTGGAAACTTTAAATAAAAGAAACGGGATATTTAACTAAGAGATAAACATTGAGTAATTGGAATCAAAAAGAAGTTAGAACAAAACACAATTAAGTAAGAGTAAATAAGTAGATATCAACCCCGTTGAAGGGTGATTGCTGATAAGACCTATAAGTTAAGAACACGGCTGATAGGGGTAATTAAAATGGATTTCATCGAGAAGGCAAACTATGTTCAGCTACTTCAAACACCGACTTTCCTTGTACCTCGGCGTGACTAATCAATGTGCTTTCTCTGCTGACACGAAGCAGGTAAAAGGATTTACTCGGCTAACGTCTCGGCTTCTTCGTCTGCCTCAGAGGCGGTGATCCAAGTCGACCACGCACACTTGTTTTCCTATCGATGTGGTCTCTTCGTTGTCGTATTGAGTTGGGCCTTCTTCAGTGGAGCACCGCTGGGCAACCTCACCAGGTGATGCTTTTTTGTCCATGTTTTTTAAAAATATCGATTGGCTCTGTGGTAGCTGATAATGCTATAGACTACTGCAGAATGGATTGCTCATTGGAAAACAATTTATTATCAGCCGGCAATCAGCATCAATAACAACCGTCCTGTATAAAAGAGCATCGCCGAGTGAGGTTGTTGAGTTCGAACGGTGCTCCAGCGAAGAAGATTCGATTAGATACGACGATAAAGACAGCACATCGAGAGGGGAACGATTGTGTATCATCGACTTAGATCATTACTTCGGAGGAAGATGAAGACGTCGAAACGCTAGCCGAGTAAACATTTTCGTCAACCTCGTGTTAATTCCCAGGACCGACTTTTTGTTAACCTCGGCATTAATTGATAATTCGATGTTTTTCTTCAATAAGCAGACAACCTCGTGTTAGTTTATCAATGGAAGAGTGCATGTTTTCGGCTATTTCATAAAATATTAATCTCTGAGAGTAATCCAGCAATAAGCAGTACATTTTAACTCTTCCGATGGCAATGACTTTGAGCTTCGTCTTTGTAGGTGTCATCACAAGGATTCGACGCTCACAGCAGGATTTCCTAAGTCGATCTTTCGTAGTTGGCTTGTCAGTTATTCACTAAGTTCTTTCCATTGGATTAAACTGCTGTCGACTCGAGCCAAATGTGTAGACAACAGAGCTGATTGAGCCTGGAAGCTACCAATTTTTTTCATCGAAGTGCAATTTCTGATATCTGAGATGCAGAAAATAGCTGCAGTACAAGCGAACACCTTACTATGACTGAAGGTTTTCATGATAACATCAATGGTTTTACAGTGGGCGAATCTTTTGCATTAACTTTGTGGCATCTCCTTAAGGATTATTCCTGCTAGCCGCAAAACCCAAAAAACCCTGGACAATATATGGATTTTAATTAAGATAATCATAGCAATCGCTGTACTGAGGGAATTCGTCAGTTCAAAATTTGTACAAAAGGCGATCAAACAACAGTTTTATGGCAACAGTTTTCTACCAAGTAACTGCGAAAGCGAGTGATGGAGGTGTCTAAGATGGATAAACTCTTCTTGATAAAGTCGGCTCACCATAAACTTTTTCTGGATGTTGAAAGCCATGCAGCACTTGTAGTGCGCTTTGGTTTTCATTTCCTGTTGTAAAAAATGCTAGTTTTCTCTAGTTCGTTAACGTTTTCTTCGTTGTTTCGTCTTGACTAACCAAATTTAACCCGTCTTTGTTACCTACTATATTGCCAGTCATAAATTTAATCAAGTAGATACCTCTGAGATCTTCATTCTCAACGTTTAATTGTTCGTAATAAGTGTCACACTTTTAGCGCATCCGTTACGAAGTTGAAAGACTGCTTGAGAGTTTTCCTTGCAATCATCCTGCTATGACCTTCGTCCAGTGGACCCTCCTTAAAAAACATAATATTTAGTTTCAATGACGCCGAGATATTTGCAAAACTCCGGACCGCAGGCGTATGCAGTGGGGAACGAACGCGCTATTGTCCTTTCCGGGGAGTAGCGCGTTCATCACCACACCACGCGGGTCCTTCGTTTCGCCTGTCTCTCAGCTATTTCTATCGATCTTTTTGCCACAGCAATCACCCGTCAGCGGGGTTGATCTGGGGAGCGCAAATCGGCATAGAACCCAGTTAAGCTATGGCTGTAGTTGAAATCACAATGTTTAACGTTTTGTTTTCTGCCTTCTATAATTTTCATGGCAGGTTACTAAGCGAAATACAACCACAACGTTGCTGAGATATTTGCAAAACTCTGGACCGCAGGTGTCTATGGTGGGGAACGAACGCGCTATTACCCTTTCCGGGGAGTAACGCGTTCACCACCACACCATGAGGTCCAGAGTTTTGCAAATATCTCAGCAACGTTGTGGTTGTATTTCGCTTAGTAACCTGCCATGAAAATTATAGAAGGCAGAAAACAAAACGTTAAACATTGTGATTTCAACTACAGCCATAGCTTAACTGGGTTCTATGCCGATTTGCGCTCCCCAGATCAACNCCCAGTTAAGCTATGGCTGTAGTTGAAATCACAATGTTTAACGTTTTGTTTTCTGCCTTCTATAATTTTCATGGCAGGTTACTAAGCGAAATACAACCACAACGTTGCTGAGATATTTGCAAAACTCTGGACCTCATGGTGTGGTGGTGAACGCGTTACTCCCCGGAAAGGGTAATAGCGCGTTCGTTCCCCACCATAGACACCTGCGGTCCAGAGTTTTGCAAATATCTCAGCAACGTTGTGGTTGTATTTCGCTTAGTAACCTGCCATGAAAATTATAGAAGGCAGAAAACAAAACGTTAAACATTGTGATTTCAACTACAGCCATAGCTTAACTGGGTTCTATGCCGATTTGCGCTCCCCAGATCAACCCCGCTAACGGGTGATTGCTGTGGCAAAAAGATCGATAGAAATAGCTGAGAGACGTGCGAAACAAAGGACCCGCATGGTGTGGTGGTGAACGCGTTACTCGCCGGAAAGGATAATAGCGCGTTCGTTCCCCACCATAGACACCTGCGGTGCAGAGTTTTGCAAATATCTCAGCAACGTTGTGATAATATTTAGTATTATTATTTTATTATTATTGATAGACTTAATTTTCGTAAAGCTAATAAATAAACTTTAAAAGCAAAATATGGAGTAATCTTCACTAGAAATTACACTTATGTACGGAACTACAATCTCTATCTAAATACGTAGTTAGGTATTTGGACGACCCGTCTTTACTAGCTGTGGGAGCTCTAGGATTATTTCCATTCTATGGAGATTTTTCAGTTTAGCCAATGTGGTTCACTGAAGTCCCGAGGTTAGCCTAGCTGAAGCCTTCCTCAGGTCGTCGCAACCCCAAGCAGTCTCCTCCCTCGTGGATCAGAGGAGTATTTGCTGCCATGTTCTGTTTGATACTAATTTTTGATGTTGATTAGTTTGATATCACAGCGGTGGTGATTCCTGGTACTGGTTTACTCTTAGCTGAGTTTCGGGCTGGATAAGTGGGAACGTCGCAACGTCGAGTGCTTTATCCAAGTATTTTATTTGATTGTGGAAAACTGTCTCTTTTCTCACCTGATCTTCCATATTGTCACACACGCCTAAAAGTCAGTGCTCTTCAGCAGCCTTCTAAAGTAGAAACTCTAAATTTTCTTCGTTCATTTGCTCTACCAAGATAACATTAGGCAGAGTGCGGATTACTTTCTGGATTCTTTGCTTAGCTTAATGGTTTGCATAACTAAAATTGTAATCTTAAGAGCGAAGAGGTGTTGATGCTCCCACCTAACAAATTCGTGCTTTTCATCCTAACTCCATTACAAAATTGTCATGGTCTGTGATTACGATAAGATATAATGGTGATGATATTATGGTGACAAATCTAACCGATAGTCCATCACGAACTAAATTTGAATTATGAGATAATTCAAGACATTAGATATCGCTTTTCTAAACTGATACGCTTATGCAGTTATCTCGTGACTTTTGAGATGTCATGAATAAGATCGTTCGTATTTAGTTTCCTCGAAAATTTTTTTTCCTTTAGCTGACTTTGCCCTAATGGGGTGGTAATTCAATTGTGCATCTTATAACTAAACTATTCTTAAAATAACTATAACTATTCTTAACTATTCTATTCTAAACTAACTTATCTATTCAATTGTGCATCTTACTATCTGAGATAACTGCTGCGTTCTCTGATGATCGTCGTTCTTGCGCAAAAGATTACCTTGTGCTCCATTTGATGCGTAGATTTCAGCTCAACACGATATTTGTAACATGAAAACCATCTCCTTCTTAGTGATGTTTCAATGTACTGTTTGTAATACTGTGGAGTCCTGGCAATTTGCCAAACTAGAAAAACGCAAGGAGAATTTGAGAACTTGTAAACTTCAATATTACGAATTTTCTTTGCATTGTAGAATACATGGACCATACCAAAATTGGCTAAATATGTGAAATTCTCCAGATGGTATTTGGGAAAACCCTATTGGGCGTAGCGTTTTGGATGGAAAAGCTTTTCAGTGTTCTAACAACAAGCCTTTTATATGAGAACTAGATCGACAAGCACTGAGACAATGGCACTGATTTCATTTCACGAATGCAATTTCGTAGTCAACAAAGGTTAGGAAAAAGGGCAGATGCTATTCTGGAAAGACTTTTAGTACCGTAGCTACTTACTCACTTGATACTTGAATGGCCCGTCCTCACTGGTTGTGCAGGTTCCAGCATAATCTTTATTTTTCGGAGATTTGCTGCTTAATCTATTGTGGTTCTCTGGAATCCCGAGGTCAGCCTGGCGAAAGTCTGCCCCAGGTCTTCACCACTACAGGCAGTCGCAGCCGTTTTGGATCAGAGGAAGATTTGCCACCATGCGACTTTGATACCAGCGCGGCGGTGGATTCTGGTGTTGGTACCGTATCTACGGCTTAAATATGAACTATGCGGAAAGCCTCTTCGGGATTTCTCTTGCTCAAGATGTAGAGCTTCCTCCAAAGTTCTTGAAATAATCATTAAAATATTTTTCGCTAAGGAGGACTTCTAATGCACGACACACTAACAGGCAAGTTATGCAGTAGTTGTGGAAATTCATTCTTTAATTTTTACCTCCTCTAAGGAAATTAAGAAGAACATAATGTGGCAGGTAGCCTCAAAAAAAGCGTAAAAGACTAAATTCAAGGAGAATTCCTATTCTGCATTTTCAACGAAAGAGGAAGTCGGGGTGGACCATGTATTACTCTTGATGACTATTTTTAATCTGGTTACGGTAATGTTTGTGTACCCAGAGAAGAAGTCACGATTATTACCAGGAAAAGCATGTCATTTTTTGGTAGGACAGGATACTTCTTCTCTTAGAACGACGAGAGTTGCAAGTAGAAGTTGATGAGAGAATAGATTGTTGTAGCCCTCGAGCTTTTTTAAACATGAATGGGTTTCAGCAACAAGGACAAGTTACGATTTCAACGTGACATATCCAACTTTCCGTGTGGTTCGGAATACGGTGCTATGGCTCAAATCCTCCATTTATCTGCAAGTTAATTATGCAGTATGAATCCCGACGTGACTATGTAGACGCTGAACTCCGAAATATTTCGATTACTTTTTCGTCTTCACAACAGTGGCACATTTGAGAACAAGTGGCACTGAAAATAGTGCTAGCTTACGACTGTGTGGATCGGATCTCGAATGAGTTGCCAGGTGCTTGTTGCTAAGGCGCTGGGAGGTGTAGGACGTCTTGATCTCTTACCAGACAAAACTTATCGCCATGCACAGTCTACTTCAGAAAGTCTCACTTTTGTAGAGTAAGCAGCAGAGATTCTTGGATATTGACATGTTCGAACGACATCAGTTTTCGGTAGCCTATAGAAAAGAACTGCTGACCGATGTTGATGCATCTGAAGTAGGGAGCCTTCTCCAAGTTATGTTTTCGAGTTTAGCGCAATTCATGCTCACTAGGTAAAACATCTTCGTCAAAGGCAAGCTGCCGTCCAAGTCGAAATAGCACTTCGCAAATGGTGATATCCTCGTTGATACGGTTAATGTGGAGCAACACTTTAGTTTCCTTGCGGTACCAAGCTCGGTGCTGATCGTGGCAGCTGAATTCAACCTGACCGAATTCATGGTAGTAGTTTTCTTTTTCAATGCATTCGTAAGGACTCAGTTTATTGTAGCGAGCACGACCAAAGTAAACATTTCATGTCGAAAGTTCTTGTTCTTCTCGTTTTGATTAACAGAAGTACAGAAGTTTATACGGGAAATCTCTCTGCACTTCGTTTAACTGAGCTACCGTTGCTTAGGTTTCTTCTCCTTTTTGGTCTGAACTGTTCTGAAACCTACTTCTATTATACATATGCCCACTGCTATCGCAAACACTTAACTGCAGAGGCGCCAGATGAAAGCTACACTGTAACCAATACAGAATTTCACAGTTAATTTCGAGCAATTCCTCTCTAATCGAGCTCATATTACGTGGGAGAACTAGGTAAAGTGAAAATTTTGCTTATACGGTTGTTTAAACAGTAAGTGAACTTTAGTCAATCCTCTTGATTAAAATAGACCTTTGCTGTGATGGTAACGCTATTTGGAATGAGTTCCTAATATTTAGCAACGAAAGCCAGCCGCCGTACCAAGAACTTCTACAGTGGAGTGAGACTGTACATTGGCTAACGAACCCTGACGAGCTCTTAGAATTTGTAAATAATTTTTCGAGACCGAATTTTAACTAACCTCGGCATTGGACAAGTGTTCTTGCGAGCTGCTCTTAACGAAGTGTACGAGCTTTCCAATAGGTTTTCGTATTCAATTGTTGAGTTTTCGGTAAATTTGCTTCTCTAGAGTTATTCTTTCGCTGCCCACTTCTTACGGTGTGCGGTACCCACATGGTGCTGCTATAAGTCAGTGATAGAAAAATTTCTTGAACGCGGCAGAGACGACCAGAAGAGTAACTCAGTTGTGAATTTGAGGTCTTCAGTAAGTTTCCACTATATCGAAAAGTGGTTCAGGATTCAACCAAATTCTTCAGTAACTAGTACTAATCATAAGGATTTCCACCGTGTTCACCGTTACTAAATTGTGCGCCGTGGAAGTGGTCGACAGGTCCTTGTAGGAAGAATTTTTCGAACGCAGACTCATTCCATAGCCGCCGCTGCGGAAGCTGTTGTTCACTGCGGTTCCACTTCACTCAATTCATGAAAATTCAAGCGTTTTTGGAAGCGTTTTCACGACGCACAATGGTTGCCAATGGACAGCTAAGTGGCCCGAACTCTACAATTATAATTTCTTTAGAAGTTCCGCTTACTTACACAATTCAACCTCGCAGATTCGCGTCGTTACCTCGATTAAACCGTTTCCCAATATTCAGTATCTTCTTCAGTTTTTGTAGTACATCTTCTGCGTTGCTTACCGTTACAACAACACTACTGGCATACGGTATAATGTGTTTTTCTCGACATCTACACATCTACAACTGCTGCTATTCGTCTGTACGCCTTGAGATTACATATCTAATAGAGAAAGCACAGGCTTATCAAAATCCATCGATAAGAGAGCAAGCCGTGTATGGATATTTTTAAAAAGTCCCGCTTTTCTCAGCATGTAGGTAAAGAGGGGAACAAACGATCGAACAATAAACTTAAAATCACTTATGACCTCGATATTCTTGTTAGGCAAACGCGAGGTGCTACTTTATTCTTCATTCCGTTAAAGCTGATTTTTCGGCAGTATCGCCTTCTTCACATCCATTCTTGGTCAGTGCCCAGGTTAATAGAAAGTCGGTCGTGGGAATCACTTATGTCGTTGATTTCTTCAAGCAATTGCTTGAAAGCCTAAACCACGTCCGTACCCTTTCCGAAATTCTTCTCGATATGCATTCTTTCGTCGATAAGCTAACACTAGCTTGATAACAGGCTTTGTTCGGCTAATGTTTCGGTGTCTTCGCCTTCCTGAGAGTTGGATTGATCGACTACCTACGGCTCTTCCTTCTTCCATTCTTCTGTCCACTCTTTTCGATCTCCTCTGAATTTAGCGGCAAAATTATCTAGTAGTTTAGTGCTGTTCCATTCTTCACTTTTGGATAAAGGAAAGCAAATTCGTTTGTACAGCGTGGAAAACGCCTTGACTCTCACTAACGCTAACAAGTGGTTCTACCGATTCTTTATTTGTTCTTAGATCTAACAAGTTTGTCAATGAATCTTCGCAAATTCGATGAAACTCTTTAACGAGTTGTATTTTATCTTTCACTTTCATTAATGTAGATGTTCAGATGTTAGTGTCAACTGTCAGAAAAACGACGAGTGGCAATAAATTTGCCATTGACCGTCGTCCTTTCGCTACGTAATTAATCGCATCCTTTCAATGGTGAAGAAAATTCTTCCCGACTTCCGCTTTTCTTAATGAAAAACTTGAGCGCTGAAACTTGAAAGTCTGTTTCCTAGTGTTAGTTTTCCAACTTCTAAGCCTCACCTCATTTTTCCTTCATTTCAGTTTACCGATATCTCTTCTACCTTTTTTGGATAAGCACATAGCATATATAGCGTAGCATAGCATCTCAGGGTCTCTATCCCATCAGTGTTAAGCGATTTTTCAAACAAATTGGGAAGAATTTTAAATGATGACTGCGATATAATAGCGTCGTCAGTCATCTTTTACGAGACGCCTTCCTTCGGAAATTCAGTCATTTATTTTTACTCATCGTTCTTCACGAACCTCGTAAAGCTGTGTAATTTTGCCAACGAAATATTTTTCAATCGAAAACCTTTGGGCGTTTCTTGTTCTTTCGATTATCTCGTGTATAACAGAATAGCCTTTCGATAAAAAACGTTTTGAAATCATAAGAGCATCGGCTCATTTGCTCTCTGCCAGGGACACATCTTCTTACTTCATATCGCATGAATTATTTCACTAATCTGATGTTGCCTTTGTTAAGATGAAGATGAGTATCGATGTGGCCTTCGAGGATCCCTCGACTGCTTCCCACTTTTTTTTTAATCTGCTCTCCTTCCTCTTTATGATTTTAATAAGCACGTAACCTTTGTTTGAAAACAATTATTTGGTTTCAGCAGTGGTGTACTTGCACTAAGAAGCACTCCATCTCTATCCAAAGTTCATATTCCTCCCTAAATAATCGAAATCGGTGCTTACGAATTATCCTTGGAAACAAGATCTCAACAAATTTCATGCTGTCATTCCCTCTGAATAAGCAACGACTTTCGTAAGTCTAGAAGTTTCGTATATGGCAACTGGTGTCTGCTTTCAACCATCCAATTTGATTGTTCACGGGAACAGAAAAGGTTTTAATTAAGGGTGGTCTTTGTTCTTGCAAGGTATTTCCATTTTAGCTATAAAGGCGTTAATCTATTTTTTGATAGAGAAGAGACTTTCAAGCTTATTTGTAAATCTGTGTGGATCATCAAGTGGATGTCTCACTGAGTTTTGCCCTATTAAAATTTAATGATGATGTCGTGGTTGGCATAATCCTGTGACCAAACTCAAAAATTAAAGTTGGACACAGGTACTCATGAAAATGATTTTCGATTCGGAGTTAGTCCAAGGTTCATCTTGAGGTATTCCACCAATATTAATCCTTTCCGCAGATTGAGGAAGTAAGTTTGTTTTCACATTTTATTCTATTACCTAAACCGGTGTTATTCTTGAGCTTTTAGCTGATTCGTTTGATACGGAAACTCTTTTAGTGGCTATAGTTTAACTAGTACATACTTCTACACTAGCGCAGTCCGGTTTTACAAATCGCGAAAGTCGTAGAACAGGGCCGTGCTGCAGCTTCCTCAGGTCCTCACCAGCCAACGACTAATCGCTTGAAAGATTGCAAGGATTCCTGGTTCTGAGCTGTTCAGCTATTTACTTCTGCAAAATCTGCAAAATGAGATATTCTACTGCCGCCTTTACCAGTACGGTCGTAAACATGTTCTTAGTAGTTTATGCTCCGATTTTCCCACTTTTAGGGTCACAAATAAAATAAATACTTTCCCATATCAATCAGAATTTTGACAATAATGTGGTATTTTCATCTCAATTTACAATCCCCATGAGAACAACAAAGCGTGTAGTGGCTTTCAATAAAATCACACCAAGGTATCACCTAGGTTGCTTAGTGCTTTCCTAGTTTTCTAGTTGACTTAAAATTTTCTTAGGCAATCCAGAAGCAATGACTTATTTGATATCAGCGAAAGATACGAATGCATCTCCTAGAAATTCTTCATTGTTACCTTTGATGTTTCTTTTATTTTGCAGGACCCGTCTTCGACATCTTTGATGTGGATCCCAGTACTTCTTGAATTTGAAGCGTTTACTCACATTCTTTATCCACTAAGATCTTCTAACTTTCTGCTCATTAGTTCGGCTGTTGTTTGACGAACTTCCTTCCGTCATGAATGTCGTTGAATGCTAATCGAGTCAGTTCTCCCTGTAGTTCTACGATAGCCGTGCTAAAGCATTCCCATTTGGATTGCACGGAGCGAACACTTCCCAGACAACTCTGGTACCAATTTACCGACCCTGAAGATATGAGAGGTTTGGTGAGACCGTACAGCGTAGAATCAGCATCGCCGCGCTTATAATGATTTGCATTACTACCACCGCGCTACCTGCCACCTTGAAACTTTTTATTGTTTATACAACTCTTGTAAACCGTTCTGGAGCTTATTTGTAGTATAATTGCTTATGTCCTCTGTACAGCGCTTTTAAGCATGTTATTTACGATAGGCTGTTCTAGACTACGTTCTTAGGAGGAAAAAGTTTTTGTTCTTCTTGGACCCACCATAGTGAAAGCACTACAGAGCATCATCAAAGTGTGAGACACTAAAATGTTTCTGAGCTAACATCCGAGTGCTAAAAGAAGCACGTCGGCGCCCATCAGTAGCTAATGACAATCAATCAGAGTCGATGTTCGAAGCTGACCAATAAAAGGTAACTTTAGAGGCTAGAGAAGAACTCAAGTTTAAAAAGTAAAAAATATTTTGTAATAGTACCCAGGATTCAATTTCTACTAACCTCGGCATTGGATTATGAATTCGTCGTTTTCTCTCTCAGCAATCGCGAGGTTGTTAAACAGCGTACGTTTACTTCCATATAACAACACAAATACAACACAATCGTAGCTGACGTCTCGGCAGAATCGTCTTCTTCAGAGCCTGGAAGGGTACACTAATACTCAACTTACTAAGCCAAACACTTCAACAGCACAAACAGAAAGATGAAAATCTGCGCGATAATTACAAGATCTACGGCTTCTCGAAAAAATCTCGCCGCTTTTTTCACCTGTCTTCCACCAAGGAAGAACAGCCCTAGAGTCGCATATGGTTGACGACTGCACCCCCCACATCAACGAACGATACGAAGGTAAGGAGCGAGACCACGTGTGATCTCGGCGCATTCCTCCCTGCTATTCATTGTAGGACTTTTCGCATTTATCCAAAAAGCCTCGAGGAGTTTGCGCGTTGGTGTTTTAGGGTTTCGTGCGAGAATAATTGCTCTTATGTTAAAATCGTCTCCACTATGCTTTTCTATCCTATGCGTGCCTAGTGGCGTGCTTTGTTTTGATTTTCGTTTGCAATCTAGGTGTTTTTTATGCAGATACATAAAGGTCCACCCGTTTCGCCGATATATTCGTCTCTGCAAGCACCACAAGAAATCAGGTATATCGTACCTGAACTCATGCAGTCACCGTCCCTGCCATAAGGGAAAATTACGCACTTCTGTGTTTCATGTAGACGGTTGTATAGGCGGTGACGAGCTAACTAGCGACGAAGAGTATTCGGTTGCATTTCAATTATCGCTACCGATTCCTCTAGATCTGCGCATCTTAAGCATCTCTTCATCGCTGTACCTATTTCATCGCTAATAAAGGGCAAGATAAACGGGTCTTTCTTTCGGCTAAACTGTTCGTTTTGGGGAGTCGCTTTCCTTCCAAACTTATCTCGTGGGTTTACTATTTCGCAACTATTGGAGGTGGCTATTTGCCGAGCCAAATCGTGCGATTCTTCCTTTAGTTCCCTACTTGTGCACACAGAGTCCTACAATGAATAGTAGGGAGGAATACCTCGAGATCACGCGTGATCTCGCCCCTTACCCACGTATCGATCGTTGATGTGGGCAGGTGCAGTCGTCAACTATATGCGACTCTGAGCGGCTGTTCTTCCTCAGTGGAAGACAGGTGGGAAAAAGCGGTGGGTTTTTTCGGGAAGCCGTAGATCTTGTAATTATCGCGCAGATTTTCATCTTTCTGTTTGTGCTGTTGAAGTGTTTGGCTTAGTAGTAAGTTGCGTATTAGTGTACCCTTCCAGACTCTGAGGAAGGCGATTCTGCCGAAACGTCAGCTGCGATTGTGTTGCATGTGTGTTATTGTATGGAAGTAAGCGTATGCTGTTTGACAACCTCGCGATTGCTGAGAGAGAAAAAGACGAAATCATAAACAATATTGCTGAGCTTCAAAGGCATTGGAAAGGTGCGGAGGATCAATGAGTGGATGGTTTTAACAAGAACGGAGAGGATATCATTATGAATTGTGCCCTGCACTTGCTTCATGCAACAAAAACTATTCATTTCTCGATTGCACTGCGACGAGCCATGAAAAGGGGAACTGTACGGGAATCGGCGACGTCTACCACAGAAGTTGAACAGAGATGGTGCTCATAAACACCCAGATATGTTAGCTTATTTATCCAACAAGGGTCAGCAAGAAAGATTCAGTCTTCTTGTACGACAAAGTTAAACCACTCGATGAACAACTAAGCTATAGGTGTCAAACAAATAAATTGCTCTATTAAACTTTACTTCGTTCAGACCATTCATCGCAGCTCTAAGAAACCATTTATCACCTTTTTCATATGTCTTAAAATGAAAGATGTCATTTCTAGAGTGAGGGCAATACAAATCGATGCCTACGGTTCAATGCACACCGCGCGCCGTGAAACAACGCGTACTCCTGTGCAGCTGCAGTGCTAAACTAGCTATCTTCACCAGTATATTGAGGAAGTCACAAAAATCTTTGCAAGACACTAGTTGGTATTCTACGTCATCCTTGATGCTCTTCTGCTGGGCATGAATAAGACATTTAGTGAAGTCATATGAATCCTATTCGACAATTTACTTTGAAAATGTGCTCTGCTTCAACATGGTGCCATCGAGGAAATATTAATGTCTTCGAAGATATTTGAAGTACTTATCGCATACCATTTTAGATTGAAGGACGTTCTCCATGGCTAGTTGCTTCACCCGACGTTTAAATATTCTAGGTGTGGAGCTACATGCCACGTGATTCATCTTCCTGAAAGGTCACTCGGGTTCTGAAGCAATATTTCCGCGTAAAAGACCAGTTGTAAGAAAGCTAACAATCTCTGTCATTCTGAAGTACGGCAGCAAACCTATCGCCCCATCGCGGCTCTACTCCCAGTTTGTCACTGTCCGTCATGATGATTTGGGTACGTCCTCGCACAAGTATCTCATTACTCCAATGGAAAAAAACCTACCAAACCACTAAAATACCAGTCAAATGGGGATTGTACTGGGGCCGAACATTTCATGAACACAAATCCTTCACATGCTCCACATATTTCGGGTAATCATTAATTAATGTAGGTGACTTGTAATTAGGAATTTAAAAATCATAAAAATTACAAAGTACAACAAGTCAAAATTCGAAAAATATCTTAAAGCTCAAAGTGCAACGATCAAACATCGAGTGTACAAATTCGTATCACAACCATACTGCTTACTCCATTATCGGGTAATTTAGCCTTTTTGTGCCAGCTTTGATGAGAATTAAACATTTTAATAAAAATTTTTTGATCACGATTTATACCAATATCAAAGTTATGTTTTGCTAGTGTTCAACCTATCCGTTTTTGGGATTTTTTGAGAGATGGATTTTTTGGTTACTGGAATAAAAAGAAAACACGATCCCTTAGTTTCTGTTCTACTTTCTGTTTCACTTCGCCGTATCCACATTTTCTATTTATACTGGTGAAAAATAATTGCTAGCATGATTGCTGATGGCACTGGTAGAGAGAAAACTAGCTGAGAGAAACGCCGAGCAAGGACATCCATTGCGCAGTGTGTAATGAGCGAGCCCACGGAAAAGGAAATCGTGGTTCGGTCCGGCCCTGTGTCCGAGTTTTTCAAATATCTCAGCATTGTTGTGGCTAATTGCTAGGATTTTCTATTCACACTGGCTTTTTCACATGTGTATTTTTTTCCAGCATTTATGAAGTTTTTGATTTCAAATTCGCAATTGTGTTCTCTTTTTGCCTTCTGAGCTTAGTTACAAAAATTTCCTAACAAGTCTCTGATTGAAGTCTGAATTAATCTTTCTAGTTAAACCAAACGAACAGAATGGGAGTAAACTTCATACGAAAGCATAATGAAGAACGGATTATTAACAGTGATGGCCTATCGAGTACCATCCTGTGATGGTCTATTCATTTTGCGCTATTGAACAATAAAAACTCGAGAAACTGAGTAATTATAAAGTCTTGAAGGAATTTACAAAGGATTGCGAATTCTATTGATCTTGTAGAATCAGTTAGCCGAACGCTGGATAGTGCTGTCATCATCCTGTCGGGGTCTCCGCTATTCTTGCTGAATGGTCCTACTTCTCTTTCCAAGATGTGTTTGAATGTTCTGGCGAGAAGAAAACGCCAACGAAACGGTATCTCATCTAGTATTCTTCTTGGCTGGTTCTATGATGTTTTTTCTTTCGTAGCAGAGATCGTTAATGGTATTTGAATAATCATTATATATGCTCACGTAGGACGCTATTAATTTTTCATCGCTGAGAGGCGAATAATTCCGATCGAGAAGATACTGGAAGTGGTGCACTCTCTGTTTGTTGCACCACCTACTTCTCACCTCTGCCAGTACACTCATACTGTCCGACACGGACTTAGAGAAATTACAAGGAGTTGGTTACGTTCAAAATTAATTCATCATTGAACTAATTTCAAGTCGGAAACACAGTTTAACATGTTTGGGAAGTGAAGCAGAGCGCAGTATGAAGGATCATCATAGCATAAGATTCCTCTCGTTATCTAGGGATGCGATGTCTATTTGAACACGTTCTGTTTTTTTTTCCGTCTCTCATTTTCATTCATTCCTCCATCTTTTTGCACTTTCTTTTGCCTTCACCCTTTTGTGTTCTTGTTTTATTTGCTGTTATTTCCTTGTATTTGCCACTCCTTTTTCCTTATTCACTTCATCGTATCCCACTCATCTGAAGCCTTCATCCATGACGAAGCAAAGCGATATCTCCTCGTCATTGGTGGCGCCATGCCGTCTCGTTGCAACTCTAATTAAGAACTTGCGCCCTCCACGAAATCCACGGGGCGACCACCGCGTTCAACCGAACACTGAGCGCTTGCACCCACACACCAGTACTAAAGCCACTTAAAAGATTGCCGGTTATCCGCATTCCTCTGAAATCAGCTATATTTTGCCCCACAGAACGCACTCCAGGCTCTCGAAATAATATCATTCCCATTATTTTTCCTTGGTTCTCTGGTACCCAACACAGACCTAAAGAAATTCTTTCGTGTGGCTCAGAATAAAGAGAAAATTTTCCGACGAACAATCAATAATCATGCTTTCGCATGCTTCACTTTTTTCCTACCATCGGTATGTTCTTCACTGAGGTTGCAATTACATTTATATTTACTTTGACTACTTATTTATCCATTTGTCCAACTATGCCTACATAATCTTAACCCTTTTATTTACTGCCTTTTTCTTTTAAATGGCAGGGTATGTTGCGAAATATAACTCGTATATAATGCTGAGATATTTGCAAAACTCCGGACCGCAGGTGTATGCGGTGGGGAACGAACGCGCGCCTTTGTCCTTTCCCGGGAGCAGCGCACTTCACCACCACACCATCCGGGTCTTTCGTTTTGCCTGTCTCTCAGCTAGTTCTATTGATCTTTTGCCATCAGCAATCACCCGTCAACGGAATTGATCTGGGGAGCCCAAATCGGCATTGAACCCAGTTAAGCTGTGGCTTAGTTATAATCACAATCCTAACCCTTTTATTTACTGCCTTTTTCTTTTTAATGGCAGGGTATGTTGCGAAATATAACTCGTATATAATGCTGAGATATTTGCAAAACTCCGGACCGCAGGTGTATGCGGTGGGGAACCCTTTTATTTACTGCCTTTTTCTTTTTAATGGGTTAAGATTGTGATTATAACTAAGCCTCAACTTAACTGGGTTCAATGCCGATTTGGGCTCTCCAGATCAATCCCGTTTACGGGTGATTGCTGATGGCAAAAGATCAATAGAACTAGTTGAGAGACAGGCAAAACGAAAGACCCGGTTGGTGTGGTGGTGAAGTGCGCTACTCCCCGGAAAAGACAATAGCGCGCGTTCGTTCCCACCGCATACACCTGCGGTCCGGAGTTTTGCAATTATCTCGGCATTATATATGCCTACATATTTTTTCTTGTGGCTATAAATATAAGCAGATGGTATTTTTATTCTTGAGCCCCGAAGTAACGGCAACCATAGCCCTCAACCTTGCATAATTAATCGACTTAAATATGTCGTAGTAATCGACTCAAAAACAACATTAGGGCAAAAGCTGATGTCATCGCGATAAAATCAAGGCACCGTTTTTGTGAGCGTCTCCCATTTCCTCAGCTTTTCTTGTCTATAAATTTGATAGCGTCGTTTACCATTAGATATTTTATTTACGCTTGCAATACATTTTTAACATAGTTAATATATGGACTAAATATTTTTGTTGCCAAGCATTATGTCATACTAGAAGCCCTCATCATAAAGAGTGGCCCAACACTGATGAAGAGGCTTGTGCTCTCCGTACTCGTAGAGAACGACACAGCGAGTCGAGTACTGTTTTGTGTCAACCCCATCGTCCCTCCCCTCCCCTTTAGATGACCAACAAGAAGAACAGTTTTTATGTAAATAAAAGTCAGCACATCGCATAGAGTCACAACCATTGCTATTTTCGGAATTTCTTCTCTTGCTTCGATCAATATATAAAACATGCGGCTTTGATCCAATGAAAAAATGAAGATGAGCTAAAGGGATAATCCATCACCAATATTTTTGGTGTAATTTTTGTAATGTAGTGTTTTAGTGAACTCTATTCAAAGCTAAACAACAAGCATTTTGCAAAAGTCAGACGGAGATGTCCTGTCAATGGCTTGCCTCCTCATCGTGGCTGGGAAGTGTTCTTAGATTGTGGGCTGCGACGCACAGCAAGCGGGTGGGGGATCAACCGCCCGCAGCAGCGACCCGCATGCTGAGAAGGAGTCCGACGTGCCTATCCGGAAGCCTAGCAAAAAGTAAACCAATGCCACCATCACCCGTGTTAAACTATTTCCATGGTGGCGAACACAAAGGCAGCGACTGCCTGTGGTCGTGACCACCTGAGGAAGGCTTTGGCTAGGCTCTCTCAAGTCTCGAGGAAATCACAATGGTTGAACCAGCAAATCCCCAGAGAATTGAAATCGTGCTAGGGCCGGCACAACTAGTGAAGACGGGCAATCCAAATATCTAAGTAAGTAACACAGAGACTAAGGCAACTGGTGATTACAGGAGGGAGAAGGATCTAAACACTTTACAATTTTATTAGTTGTAATAAGAAGTTTATGGACTGCCAGTTGATTTTATGGCTAAAATAGCTCCACTGTGTAGTCACAGATTCCTACATTCAGTTCATTCACTTATGGACTTTACCATTAATAACAGTACATTTATGATATTTCGTCAATGTCCACTTTTAATTCCTTACTTTGCTAACAAAGGGGTATTTATGACAAAGATAGTGTCAACTTGTTTTTTAAAGATCTTTTAGTCGATAAATGTAATAGAACAAGTTATGGAGCACCAAATATTCAAATTGATTTTGGGAAGCCATAATATTTTTCATGAATTCCGAACGGTAAGTTTGGAAATTTCGCAGTGACGTCAAGGAAGAAAAGTCGAATTCAAATACGTTCTTTTCATGGCGATTCGACTAGACCACAGCGATTCAAGGCATTCCGGATCACTAACTCAGCCTGTTACCAAACATTAGTGCCCAGCAATTCAACAAACCTACTGGTAGCGCTAGTTTTTTGGGCTCCGTCACTATTCTGAAGCGAGCGTACTATCATGAAAGAATCTAGGCCAAGTTCATCGTGGTTATCATGAAAATTTAGTGTATAGAACTCAACTCGTTCACTGGACTTGTTTTTCGCCAACCGGGAGGCCTATCGTACCCGGTGGCGTTTTTATTGGCTACCGGCGCTCAGAAGCGCTATCTTCATCTAGTCAAGCGACTAGACTACTCGTCCGATTCTGCACTTCGTCGACACCACTACCAGTTACGGCTGAATGCGAGCTTAAATCAATTGTGATCGCTTGAAGACGCTTCGATAAACTTCTTTCGAAAAAAGAACTACTGGAGAAAGGCAATACTTCCTCTGTATGTACACTAATCGGTAGTAGTTTCACCAGCATATATGCTTTTGAAATCCAAAAAATCAAAAAATTGGATTTTTCACCTCTAATGACCACCTACAATCTTTTCACTCTGATTTTTCTGTTTAGTCTGTCATAATTAGGATTTCTATTCTAGCTGTTTCTACCAACTATCCTAAGCTATATCAGCCCAACTGCAACGCCTCAAAACGGAACTCTAAAAGATTTTCTTGGAATTACCTGTTGTTCGTCAAGAACTACTTTTCTGAAGGTGTCTTTTAATGATATATTGAAACAATTCTAATCAAACAGCTGATATGTTTAAAAATCGAATGAAAATAAGTCCACTATGACAATTTTCTGAGGGATTTCTCTAGGTTTATTCCATAAGGATATAAAATTCTTCACACGTACTTGGGATTAGTTTGGTGTTTCATTTCTAGTGAGGTAACAAAACAAATCTGGAATCGAGAAAAATTAGAGAACTAAGAGCATTCTCGGAATGGAACTACAGGAAGCTCGAACTCGTTCATTGGTCTGAAATCAAACCAACTCAAAAGTCTACAAATTATTTACTTCTCGGCCACTTTTTGTCGAACAATTGATTAATGTAGTTATTCCCAAGACCGATCTTCTGTTAACCTCGGCATTGATTGATAATTCTCTGTTATTCTTCAAAAAGCAGACGCGAGGTTAGTATTATAGAATTTATTAGCATACAATAGCTGACGTTTCGGCGGCTTCGCCTTCTTCAGACCCTGGAAAGGTCAAATTGAACATCAGCTATTGTATGGCAATGAATTCTATAATACCAACCTTGTGTCTGCTTGTTGAAGAAAAACAGCGATTGAAAGGAACTTATTAGGAAAGACCAGTTGACATTTCCTTTCCTCGAAAAGTATCCAATGTTTTTTCATAAAAATCTACTTTGCCTACTGCTGTTTTATTGTTCTTGGAAACATAAATTTATTGTTGTGGCGATTTAGCCTAACACACTCTAATATCTCTATGTTCCCGTTGTTTTCTTCTGTTCGATAGTTTTTTTGCTGTTACTCGGGTTAGTGAGAGGTTTTGGTCCAGTGGCCTTTAAAGCAAGACGGCAGTTCGTTCAGAGTATTGTAATCTTTCAGCTTGGTACAAATCACAACAAAAACTCATTTGTCACTGAAAGTCACTTATGCATTGTCAGTGCTGGAGAATATCGTATGCAGATTCAGAACATCAAAAGTTTTGAAGCCAAAGTGTCCTTATTGCGAGCTTATATCGTACATTTGATGTCGTGGCACTTTTCACGGATCAACTCGTTTTCTTCCGAAGGCCTACTTTCTCTGGAGTGTTCTCTGTCGAAACCTGATGAATCGCCATCTGTTGAATATACAGTTCGCTCTGCCAATTTTGAGCATATGATTTTTCCTATCCAGCTCAAAACGCTACTCTTATTAAAGATTATTGTAATCCCTTGCTTTGCAAAAATATAGTATGACATGATATAATAAAACATGACAAAACAAAGCGTAAGATAGCAGATTTCATATCAGGACTGGAAAATCTATCGTGTTCACTTTCTTTCCTAGCTCTAGATTATCGGCTTTATTACATGAGCTCACCAATATTTTTGTTTTCTTTCTTATTGCCGTTGAATGAGTGAAGCACAGTCACCCTTTAATAAAAGGGCGGCACGCAAAGTGGTGGTACCACAGTCGTTTTCGTGAGGTTTCTAGTTCGATCATTCACACGGCGTTCAGCTATGTTTTTCTACTGAATCAATCACTAATTATGGATGTGTCAGACAAAGTAATAACTTGTCAGTACTTTTGAACTTTAGTCTCTATATTATACTCTTTTAATGGTTTCAAGATGTTATTCTGCTTAACAAATTTCGCGAATTTCCACTTTTTTCCAGAACAACATTTTCCAAAAATATATTCTTTCATAGATAATCTAAGCTCTTTGAAGTATCTTCCAAAACGTTTATAAATTTCAAGCCATTTTTAGACTTCCTTTTTATGAATCAGGAATGTTTCAGTCAGTTATTGCTACTGAAATTCCTTCGCTTCGTAATCAACAAGTCTGTTGCGTTGCAACCCTTAAGTTTTCTGTCCAAAATTTTGCGCGGTGAATTCTGTCTTGCCTTCTTACAAGACGTAAAATCATCCAACAGGTAATTATAGAATCTAAAATATTGACGAACTCCATCGATCCAGTTATTAGAAGAGGGTGTTCGCGGGGTCACTGTCGAATTGGACACCCCTCACTCGCTGCACTTTCCCCAAGGGTTTTTGGTCGTTTGCTAACGGCTGCCGATTTCCTTCCGACAATTTGCTCATCGTAAACGTTGGCCGTGTGAAGGCGCTTGCAATATTGTTTGATTTGAGTGGTTCACACTACTAAAAGGCGTAGGCTTTTAGTCGAATTAATCCGATTGGATCAACATCCCTCAATAAATAACCGCCTTTCTTTAACGAACCCACTGTGTTGTGCACACTACATCCTGTTGGGGCACATCGTAACTTCCTCAGTTCTCGCTAAGGCACCTGACGAGGATCGTCGTTTAGATTATCTCACGTTGGTCGTTTTTTGTTAGTGTAATTTTAATATAAGGGCATTGAACCGACGTCTACAGTGAGAAGTACTTTCGTAAATTTACCGCCAATGTATTTCTAGATTTTCTCCACTTTAGAGCACGTATCTGTATTCTGATAAGTTCTGCGCAGTTCCAGTCATAGGGACTGCTTCTCATTGAGAAGATTCACTAAACGGGTCGGAAGAACATTTCATTGCGCTTGCTTACCACCGCAGTTATGTGCTTATTTATGTGACTCGTGTTGCTGAAAGTCCATATCCGCAAAAGTTCACAAATTGACAGATTTCCCGAAGAAACTGCATTAATCTCCAGCAATTAGAAAAGTCGTGGAGTTCTATGAGGAAGTCGGAACGATTTTTCTTTCTCCACGTCTCATTCACTTTATGATCAAACATTTGAATAAAAAATCCAGAAGCATCAGAACTTTGAAAGCATCAGCAATTCTTGTTGTTACGGAACAATCAATCAACCAGACATTCAAAACCTACCGTTCTCTATCTTGTCTGGACCAATTCGATAAATCGACTTAGTTTGATCGATCGATAGGACTTTTCGACTTTTCGCTGCTACTGAATCAGTCAAAAGTATACGAACCATCTTGTTCGTTAACAACAACTTTTGTAACTAGATCGTTCTCTACTACTCTCCGTTGTTATCGTACGTCTTAAAGCTAAAAAGCTTAAAACTACTACCTTCTCTTTTTTTTTCATTTTTTAATCAATATTACTGCTTTCTGGTAATCCAGTTGCTTTAATTTACTTAACACCAGTTTCCCCATAGATTTATGGGCTACAACAGTGCCGATTTCAAAGCGTTGCCAATTTTCGCTACCGTAGTCCAACAAAATTAATGTGTTCTTTCTTTGTTTCTTTTAACCTGATGCTCAATTTTTTGGACTCAACAATCAGCTTGGAGGAATGTTTTCATCTTTTGGCAGACGTATTTTACTGTAGTTACTTACATGCTTTGCTTTTGACCGGTTTCACAGTGGGAGTGTTTGTGAAATTGGTTAGAAGCTCCTATATTTGTACGAATCAGTCAAACGGGAATTTACCCTGTTACGTCGTCCTCAATCGGTTGACCGACCATTCGCAGAATTCGTTCCCTTTCACGAATTCATAACGTTCTGGAATGATCCCAGTCATAAGTCTGTAAACCACACTCTCACTACGAAGCCTGCCGACAGCTTATTATGAACACCTGAGAAAGCCATGACATGACTATCTTAGAAATCGAAACTCAATCGGTATCTAACACATTAATGGAACGGGAAGGCGACAATTCCTAAAGCTATAGCAGAGGCCATACCCTGCCTAGATTAATGTCATGTGTAGGACAAAGAAACGATTGAAAGAATTCGATAAATGAAATGCTGGGGCAGTACCACATGTCGGACGCGTCGTCTTGGGGTATTCTCAGCCAACGAAATTGCGAATATTATTCGATGCGTGTTCTCTTACCGTAGCTTGTAGAACACAATCCTTTTGCACTATGCCGAAGTGAACTTAAAACGCCATACTGCGTTGATGAAGCTGGTTATCTGTCCAAGCACACAGTAAACTGATTAGACGAAGTGCTGGCGATAATCCAATGGTGAAATCTGTTTATACTCTAATTGAAAAAGATTTAAGCAAAAATGTACAGTTTCACTGTGCAGTGTATTGTACTCAAGCATTATTCGTTCGCCGTTCTTTAGGGTTACCAATATTTGCTTTGCCGAATAGAAACTGGTACGTAAAAGTCGTTAGCGAAAAAAGTCAATATTTATTTTTAGAACAAATTTATCTCTTGTTTCACTTATGAACACGGGAATTCCAAGCATTACTGATAATCAAATCTACGAAGAATCCATGAACCACAACAACACACGTAGTGGAGCCGGGCGCGAAACATCTGAATGGCGTCACCCAGGCATAAACGACAGAAGTTTCATTAAAAATAGACTATTTGTTAATGAGTAGCGATTGAGTAAATTTAGCAGCTGTGGTGGAATCTAAAGCAAAGAACATCTGAATTGCAGGAAAAGCCCACAATAAACCGTTAAAGTAGACGAAAACAAAGTTCTTTGATTAGTAATATCTCCAAGTGGCTATAGTATTTATATTACCTCGATCTGATTTATAGTAATTGAATTCTCGACATTATAAAAAAAGATGAGTGATATATGACAACACATGTGACTCTACGATAGTAAAAAGGGGAACTAACTCTTACGTCACAAAACCATTTTTGCAGCATTCTCTCGCAAGTGTTTTCTGAAAAATTTCGATCGTATTGAAATCGACAATGTGAACATCTAACTTGCTTGAACTTACTTGGACATTCCCTTTTTCATGAGTTATACCGATCTCAACACATTTGCCATTGGCTTCTTTCCCTCGCAGTCGTTGCCCACAATGGTGGTTTTATTCGAGAATGGTGGCGCGTGCAATTCTCAGATCGTGGTCTGTAAAACAACTACCGCTGTGGGTACAGTGCTGATTAACTTTGTTTACGAACACGTCCGAACAACGTGTAGGTGGCCGTCCTAGGAGACACTTGCAAACTCGTGAACCCACTCTACAGTTCTTTTTGTCTATCTGTCGTCCGATCTTATTATGTAACCGGCCCGTTTGTGTTTCGCTATCGATGTATATTCTCATGAATCGCGAAGATGTGAAATCTCGAAAATCAGAGTTTCGCATTCCCTATAGTTATTCAGAGTGCCGGTTACATTTCAGAAGACATTGTTCAAGCGCTCCGTGAGTATTGCAGAGTATTCTAAACGTGGTTGAAGTATTGGCCCACGTCTCTGCACCATAACAGAGCGCTGGGAGGACTGTTGAATCAAAAAGCCCAGCACGGATTTTCGGGCCCTTCATTCGGTCAGTTAAAGGCCCGAAGGAGGCCCAAGCTGGTTTATATTGTTTTCCATGTTGAACGTCGTAGTGATCAACTACGACCAGCGAGCATATGCCGTTTGTCTAGAACTTTGACTACCGAAAAAATACGGAATTGTCGATGTGATTCGTAAGCTGTGCTGATTAGTGTTGCCAAAGGCCTTCTCGCAGTACTAGGCCTTTTTGGCGCTGAAGAAAAGAACGAGCTCATAAAGTGCACGCCCAGGAAACCAAAGTGCAGTGGAACATGTATAAAATTTGTAACGGATAAACTATTTACGACATGTCGAAGGAGTATTTTATTGTGTTTGAGAAGCTGTCTTCCTTTTTTCCGATCGAAGCCGGTCAATTTCCGAAGCTTACTAGCGTACACACCGGCCGTCATAGTGGTACCGGTTAGTAGGAATTCATAATACAACATTCTTTTTAAACGTCATCAACGCGGCGAGGAGCTTTCTTCTAGCGCAGGCCCGGTTTCGAATCGTGTAATGGCAATTCTTCTCATGAAAGTAGCTAATTCTCATGAGCGTAGTTGACGTAAAGGAATAGACTGTTATTCGTGTTTCGATGAGAAACGTTATCCAGATGGTTGACTAGGTTATTGGTGTGACCAGAATATTCTAGCAAATTATTCTACTGCATGTTCTCTACACACTGTTCCACTTTAATTTCCTCTTAACTATTTCTAGAAAGCCTAACGGAACGTTGCTTATAGATTAATACCAATCAAAGTATTATTTGATTTATTTCTAATGCACTTATAGACTACATCTCTACTGATGGATAAAGAAAATGTCGAACATTGGATTATAAAATATATGGTGCTCAATATCTCTTAAACATATTTGGCGAGTAGCCAAATGATATCTCTCAGATAATATTTTGTTATAAGTGTAAAATTTTAAAGGTTTGCAACTCGATCTTTGCTTAGTTATTGTACCTAAATGGTTTAATCTCAATTGTCGTGCTCGATACAATACGAGCTCAATTCGATTCGTTGTTTCCCTATCGTCACTTATATGGGTGGATTGGTTCTGCTGCAATCTAGAACTACCGTCTTCTTGTTGACATAAACAAATTTTTGTCAATCTGATGTTGCTGGAATAATCGGGCAAACGTTCCCAGAGCTTCGCCTGAAGTATTCACAGGCTCTTACGAATGAGGGAGAGGTTTTCTAGCAAGAATTCTTTGCCGATGACACCAGTTTTTGTGACAATAACAGTTCTTACAGTACCGATCTACCGAGGACGTTGTAACGGACTGAATCTATGAAATCTATATCTGAATCTATGAATCTATAAATGAATGCAACTACTTAAACGGTTGCATTTCTCAAATAGTCCAGATTTATTCAAGTAATGTAGTCAGTATAATACAGCTAACGAAACGTCTTCCAAGAAATTCATTTCAAAAACTGGGAATATGCTGCAGTATATTTTCATCCTTTTACCCTTAGTTGATCCTTTTACGTCAGGGCTGTCGTGTTTCGTATTTCTGTGAGCTCAGTTTTGAGGACTTTCCATTACAGATGAACCATGTCGCTTCGTGGATAAGCGAGGACAAGAAGCGCAGTCAACTCTTAACGTGAGTGCAATTTATTAACTCAGTACAGAAATCGCTATTTACATTTATTCATCCAGTTCTAGACCGTTTTCTGTTCTGCATAGAGTATGTGATGGCGGTACTTTCCTGTCCAGTTCAGCTCGCATTGCATCTTATTACAGACCCTTTGGGGCAGTACAATTCATTTACAACTCATATCGTAGAATCATTTGAATCTGCTTCCTCAATCTTTAATTTAACAGCTTAAAATAAATGAAGAGAACTGGTGAGGAAGGAAAAACGCGAATCAGTGGGACGAACTGTGTGCTTTAAAATCCTATATTACAGAAGATGAATATTGAAGACTTTAACCAAAGAGAAAAAAGGCGAAAGGCCAAATTAAGAAAAATTATGTTGCCTTTCCGTCAAAAATTCTGTTATTGATCTCATATAAAGACTTTCTTTAGGATTACGACTATTAATGTGTGAAGTGTTTAAGCAGACTTTTTTTTAGTAAAAACCTTTATAAATTCCTAGGTATAGCTCCTTTCTGAATTTTCATGCTTCTATATTTTCCAAATATTTTTCTCTCTGAGTATCCTATAAAGTTTCTTCTACTCATTTTTCTCCGTTTCGTAATTTTTATGCCATTTTTTCCTAAAAGTGGCTTTTTTATTCTTTTTTATTCGACCCGTCTTCACATTTACTGTGCAGATCCCAGAGCTCCTCACATTCGATTCGTTTCCCCGCAGATCCACCATCGCTAGAGTCTTCCAACTTTGACGTGTGGTCTCAGCTGATGCTTGAGGATTTCCATTCCATTTTGAATGGCGTGGAATGCTGGTCGAGTCGTCTCTCACTGCGGTCCTGTGATTTCTCAGACAAGTCCGTACCAATTTCCCGACCCGCCGGGATGATACGCTTGGTGGGTCCGGAGAGGGATCAAGCTAGCACAAAATGAATTTTACTTAGAGCAAATTTAGTAGATTAATTTCGTATTGCACCATTTCGTTTAGAGTTTTGCTAATAGACTTTACTCTATTGCTATTCTTTTTGTTATTTCTGAGGCAGAATTTTTCCCGTGCATGGCATCAACGATGAGAAGCTTTACAAGATCCACCGTATTCCACGCGAATAAGGAGATTTCTTTTCTCAAGCCTGTACGGCCGTGGGGTAGTTGTTTTCTCCTCACACTTTTTGACGCAAATTGATTAATTCCTAATCTGAAATGTGTTTTAGGACACCGTTAGTCTGATCACTAAGAGTGGATTCTTAAATAGATAGTCCAAACGTAGCAAGTTAGTAAAAAAGTCCTCAAACGGGTAAGAATCATTGTAGTAAGCGTGTAGCACCGAACAGGATTTGAATGATTTCTTAATATTTTCATATCGACCAGCAATGAAGGGCTTTTTGGTTTCTAATAGGTTTTATTTGACGCTTATTTAAAATCAAAAACTAATCAAAATGCTAACTTTTTATTTTCTGCCTACTATAATTTACAGATTTTTTCTATAAATGCCAACCGTCGGAAAAGGAAATCGTGGTTCGATCTGGCCCGGGGTCCAAGTTTTGCGAATATCTCCGCATCGTTGTGGTTGTGATTCACTAATCGTAATTTTGTTCATTTTGCTAACATTCAATGGTACAGAAAATCTTCAAATCTTTTTATTATTGATATCCAATGCGTCTACAAAGATTTTCTACCCTTCATAATGTCATCTGGACCTAGTTTTAGTAACTTAGATGGGAATTACAATGTTTTGCATTGCAAAGCCTTGAAACAGTTTATGGCAAAAAAACCACACATGCGAGATTCCTCAATACTTTTTTCTTTCTAATCCATGTGATTCAGCATTTCTAAAGAAGAGTTTGGTCAGTTTTCAAATGAATTTTGCATTCCAGATCACTACTCAATCGGCGTTCTTCACATAGCCTAGACTTCGCTAACGGTTAGTGGTTTGAGTTCGAATGCTCTGATACTCTTTGTGTTTTCTTTCTGTCTGGTACACTGTTCCTGTGATGGGGTCATATTCTTAGTCGAAATCGTAGACCGTGTTGCCATACCGTAATACAACACTTCATTTTCCCCGTCAAAAATTTCTGTTCAAGAAACATATTAGAGAATGTCATCGTTTTCACAATGCCATCCGTCGATTAGAGACGCCACGTCCAGACAGAACACCTTGTTGTCTTTGTTTCCCACTACACAGCACTCTAAGCTGAAAAATTGTATCGTCTGTTTTCATTCTGGTATTCTAACTCTCCTTTATGTAATTTCCAATGCAGACTTTCTGTTAACTTTGGCATTGATCAATAAGTCGCTGTTTTCTATACAACACACAGGAGGTTGTTATTACACTATTGATCAACAGTATCTGGCGTTTTGGTGGATTCTTCAGAACCTTCTGAACCTTCAGAACAAAAAAGCGTCTTCACTCATTCGTCGCCCTTCATGATTCGTCCGCAAAGTATTTGTCATGGACATCAACAGCACAAACTTCACATGGATGGGTCTGTCTCACTCTCTAATCTAGTGAAAATATCACTCTGGGGTATTGTGTGAGATCTCGCTTGATAATGAGGCATTTCTCCCTGCGGTTCATTTGTGGATCCACGGAATTTGTACAAAGTACCTCGAGGATTTTACGCGCTAAGACTCCTGTGCGAAAAATTCGACTTCCTATCGATCTTTTGCCATCAGCAATCACCCGTCAGAGGGATTGATCTGGGGGGCCCAAATCGGCATTGAACCCAATTAAGCTGAGGCTTAGTTATAATCACAATCTTAACACTTTTATTTACTGCCTTTTTCTTTTTAATGGATAGAACTAGCTGAGAGACAGACAAAGCGATGGACCAGGATGGTGTGGTGGTGAAGTGCGCTACTCCACGGTAATGACAATAGCGCGCGTTCGTTCCTCACCGCATACACCTGCGGTCCGGAGTTTTGCAAATATCTCAGCATTATACACGAGTTATATTTCGCAACATACCCTGCCATTAAAAAAAAGGCAGTAAATAAACAGGTTAAGGTTATGGAGATATTTTATGGGGGCTATGAGAGGTTGAGGAGGCTGGCTAATACATTCAACTAGACACTTCGAGGCTCTGAAGAAGGCGAAATCCGCTGAAACGTCAGTAAATAGTATAATGACAAAAACGTATGCCCTTATCGAGAAAACAACTACTTATTGTTCTCCTTTATGCCTTAATAGTGTCATAACCGGAAATCTATTATGGACCACAGGCCGCCATGGTTCTTTCAGTTCAACACTTGACGCTCTCTAATTCAGCAATCGCGAGGTTTTTAAACAGCATACATTTACTTCCATAAAAACACAATACAATACAACGCTAGCTGACGTTTCGGCAGTATCGCCTTCTTCAGAGCCTGGAAGGGTATACTGATATACAATCTACTAGGCCAAACGCTTCAATAACACAAGAAGACGAAGAACTCTCCGGTAATTACATAATCAACAACATGATTATGTAATTACCGGAGAGTTCTTCGTCTTCTTGTGTTATTGAAGCGTTTGGCCTAGTAGATTGTATATCAGTATACCCTTCCAGGCTCTGAAGAAGGCGATACTGCCGAAACGTCAGCTAGCGTTGTATTGTATTGTGTTTTTATGGAAGTAAATGTATGCTGTTTAAAAACCTCGCGATTGCTGAACAAGAAAACGACACATTCATATTCCAATGCCGAGGTTAAGAGAAAGTCGATCTTGGGAGCTCTCTAATTCATTCTGAACGGCTGTCGCGCCTACAGTGGAAATGTTTCAGTGTTGTCCCTCGTACAAAACGCCCGTAGATAAAGCAACTAATCACAAAAGTTATTTAAACATTTAGTGGCATCAGCGATTTTAAATCTGTGGAAAATTCGCGGCTTTTCGTGACTTTACAACTCTATTGAAATGTGGTTTTACTTTGCATCAAGTGTCACCAATAACTCCCTCTCACGAGTTTCTAAACCGCCCTTGGCCTCTCGATGCCATTTCTCCTGAAGCTCGGTGAAGAAAACGGCCGATGTCGTTATCAAATTGAACTTGCTGGTTCGATATCTTTCTTCGTCAAGTAGTTCTTGATGGTCTAGAAATCACGACAGTCTTTGGATGTATTTTATGGTTAATATATCGGTTGTGGTAGAACCTCTCTTCGTCACAGAAACCGAAACTGACTCAGAAAGGATAGAATTCTTTTTTATACATCTTCCGGCAGAAACCTTGAGAACAATCTAGCATAATACTCAGTATGAAAGTTGGCCAACCTTCACTTTTTCGTATTTTTTCTATAAATAATGTTGGAAAATGTTGCAACTCTTTCTTCACATCTCCAATATTTCTCATGCAGTTTCACTGCTTGCAATAGTCGTCATTATTATGGGAAAATTTGCCGCAAGAAAGTAAGTAATCAGCTTTTTCTTTAGCTCTTAGAGATATGTTTTTATTTCAATCAATGAAATTTTTGAAGTTTTTTAGACGTAGGGCATTTTGATAACTTCTAACTTCGCTGTATTTTTAGCTTTCAAATGAGAATCTCACACTACCTTTCTCTCCTTTTTTCCGATTTCGTACATTTTTACCTGGTCATTAAATTCGATGTGATCGGTTATCTATTAAAATTGAAATAAAGTTAATTGATTATTAACTGGTAATGGCACTGATCGACAAAACTGGCTGAGAGACAGGCGAAGCCAAGGACCCACATGGTGTGGTGGTAAACGCGTTAGACCCCGGAAGGGTTAGTAGTGCGTTCGTTCCTCACCGCAGACACTTACGGTCCGGAGATTTTGCAAATATCTCAGCACCATTGTGGTTGTATCACACATAATACTCCTCCAGGAAAAATTGTAATAGGCAGTAAGTAAAAAGTTCACATTGTGAATTATTAATTGATTTTATTAGTTATCAATTAATAATCATAATTAACTGTTTATTACTATTATTACTTAACTAATTGTTTAATTACTAATTCTAAAATGTTGATTAAATTTAATTTGAAAATTATTTAACTTTGTTCCTTGTTAGTTCTTTGTTTGTGTTAAGAACGTAATACGCTGTACTGGATACAATTAGTAGCTCTCAAGTCCGACTTTCCATTAACCTCGGCATTGATTGAATATATCTTTCTACTTTTGTTCAGCAAACACGAGGTGCTATTTTATTTCTTTATTTACGCACAAGCTGACGTTTCGGCGGAATTCGCCTTCCTCAGAGCCTGGAAGGTTCAAGTTGACAGCAATCCATTCGGCCAAACACCTCCATAACCAAACAGAGAAAACACTAAACCAAGATTTCAATCACATTTAGCATAGCTCTGCACACTCACCGCTTTCTATGAGTCTTCCACTGAGTACGCCGCGTGAAGCCGACCGCACAGAATTCACATAGAAGCGTAATGTGCCCCTCCCATCAGAATAACAGGTTTATATACTGTCCAATATCACGCGTGATAAAGATAATTCCAAGAATCCGAAAATGAACCGCACGGAGGAATGCCTCGTTATCACGCGTGGTATTGGACAGTATATAAACCTGTTATTCTGATGGGAGGGGCACATTACGCTTCCATGTGAATTCTGTGCGGTCGGTCTTCACCCGACATGCTCAGTGGAGACTCATAGAAAGCGGTGAGTGTGCAGAGCTGTGCTAAATGTGATTGAAATTTTATTTTAGCGTTCTCTCTGTTTGGTTATGGAGGTGTTTGGCCGAATGGATTGCTGTCAACTTGACCCTTCCAGGCTCTGAGGAAGGCGAAATCCGCCGAAACGTCAGCTTGTGCGTAGATAAAGAAATAAAATAGCACCTCGTGTTTGCTGAACAGAAGCAGAAAGATACATATATATAATTAGTAGCGTCTGCAGTATTGCTTAATTTAAGTTTATTTAGAATGGACAGATTAATCGCTTCAAGGTTAACCTTCTATAAACTTCCAAATAGCCATGTATATGTGCCGAAAAGAGGAAAATACGCAATCATCATCTCCTGATTGGTTACGGTACTGGACTTCGTTCCTATCACGGCACATTAACTCTGTTAATAATTTTCCAATATAATTGTTTTTCCCTCACTCTCCGAAACATGTCATTCATTCGACTAAGACCGTGACGGATAGAATTATTAGCTAGTTTGAAGTCGAGAAATCCGATAAACAGCCATCTTCAACGCTTAGAATATGAGTGAGTCGCTTTAATAACTTCGTAGCTCTTTTAATGCATCAGAATCCGCTAAAAATGAGATCGCGACGAGATTACGCCTCTAAGGGGACAATAAACAGCACACGAAACTAGGCTGACATTTTCAACGTGTTCGTTTCAATACGAAAAAAAACAATAAAAGTCGAAAATAGAGGTGTTTGTTTAAATGCATCAACGTTAACAGAAAGAATTCCACTGATACTAAACAAAGGAATGGGCAGCAAGCTAGACCGAGTTTATTTATTTTACTTTACACGACTCCTCATCTAATCTACTATGCGGATTCCAGCACTTCCTACATTCGAATCGTTTCCTCGAATCCGTTATCCACGAAAGCCTTTGAACTTGTCGCGTGTGGGTTAGGCTACTGCTTGAGAATTGCGTTTTCTTTACGGAGTTCGTTCAACGGCGATTGATTCGGTTCATCATGGAACTATGAGTTATTAGGGTTGAAGAGTTCCCAAGTTGGAACGAGTTTTCACCTGTATCACCTGTAGTCCCATTGATCGTCAAGTGACTCGAGTAGGCGCCAGTAAATCTTCCATTTTTCGCTGTTGCGTGCAAGAGTAGCCCAGTGGGTTCTGCTCGCTCTAGGGACTCTTCGAGCGTCATATCTTTCTTCTAGGCTTTTTGTAAAGAACTCTGACTATCGGGTATGTGGTCTTCCTGCAGTTCGTTTAACATGTCGAGGAATTCGACCCACCTTATCCTCGACTGTTTGGCGTACAGAACCGAGTTAGGTAAAGAAAAAATATGCCATTCTTACCCCAAAAGCTTCTTGCTGAAAAGTAACGGTGGTTAAGATTACTATTATCACGCTATATTCCTTTTTGGTTTTCAAAATTCCTAGGCACTTTACAACCAGTTTTCATTGTGCAAACCAGGTGGTCAGTCTAGTAGTGGAATAACTACGCTTTATTTTAATGATTCGACTAATTCTTCGTCAATGAAGACCGTTTTGCATGAAGGCATTTCCAAATCGGAGAAAGTCCGTTAGACGCAATATACGCTTTTCCTTCTCATGGTCGTCATTACTCTCCCACTTGAGTCTATTAATATTCTCTGTTATGTGTTCCCACGAAGTCGCACACAAATCAATCGAAATGAGCTTGTACGACACAAATGAACTCTATCCCGGTTCTATTCAATCCCCGTCTCGTTGTTGTTTATTTTTATTCTTATTCTATCAAATGTGTTATGTGTCATGTGGCAATATAGGTATAGTAGTAATATAAGAAGCTTTCGGCGAAAGTTATGCATATTAATGGACAGATGTTTTAGTACACACTAATACACAATGAAATTGAACCGGTTTGGACGACATTACCGGTTTGGTCGATGCGCTACGGAAGACTACTGTAGCTCAGAAGTGTATGATCGAAAAATATCTTGCTACAGATTTCTAAATTGTCTTCAACGAAGCCATAAATTTTGTACTATTGAAATTAGTCAAGGATCGTCATACTAATGATTGTTTTTAACAACAGAACAGTAGTTCTATGAAGAGGATCGTGAGGAAATTTAATGTGGTGCCAAATTATCATCCATATTGCTTGCTATGTTGTTTATCGATGATCAAAGCGGAAACTTTTGGAGAGTTGTCCACACTCGTGGCTTTTTTGAGCGCTAATGTGGGGGAGGCGGACCGGGGATAGGCATCGACGATTTCCTAGGCCGCCAGAGAACAGATGTGAAGATTATTTATTAAAGATAATCGTAGATTGCTTCTAACCTACTTTCTGATGTTTATGATATGTCAGTTTTGGAAGCTGTAGTAATCCAAGAGCGACTACAGTTATACCCAGAAGACTATCTACACGTTAAGAGTAGTGGCTTTATACGTTAGGATAATGTGGTGACGCGTCCTTCTAACATTTTCATGAGTACTACAAACAACAGATAAATGCTGCCCATCTCCTTATTGCATGTCCACGCTTGGTTTACTGCTAACCATCTATCCACGAGGTTTGGATGGCGCATCGAAATTGCTCGTAACATATTCATCCTCCCCTCTAGGAGGTAATACCATGTAATACTATTCGTCACTTGAAAAGAGGTGCTAAGAAGCCTAGAAACAAAATTCAATGAACTACGGCAAGTCGAAAAGCTTGGAACGGTTGGTTGAAAAATCTGAAAAAAAGCCGTGTCGTTTACTCAGTGATGCTCTTGCCCTCCTTTCTTTGCTGCCTTAATTCATATGAATTCAGTGCTTCCTCAAATTTTTAATATTTCATTCACAATGTTCTCTGGAAATCTTTGTCGTATCAATTTTAGAGAAGCCATTCGTGTTACTTAGGAATGAAAAACAAACAGCAACAGAGAAGATTTATAGCCTCATATGGTCCATTAATCATTATTATTATCGTTGTCATTATTAAAGCGATACATCAACAATAGTTAAAATAAGTGTAGTAATAAAGTTGTTTCATTGATAGGTTTTTCTCATGGACGAATGCCGTGGATGCATTCCTTGTCCAGTCATCTGGTATCTGTCATGTGTTGTACATCTGAATTTCCATTAAGCACTTGTTTTCCGTTTTTACCCACTCTTTAGCTGCTTCAGTGCAAATGATAACCCAAGAACCTTGTTTTCATTAAGGGACAGTGACTGTGGACAGCTAGAAAAATTGCCGAGTTGCATCGTGTTTTCATTCATTGTCTTTTCTACGATGCTATTTAATGCAGTGGCTTTTATCACCAAGCACACAGCGCATATCATGCAATGGATAGTTGACATCATTCTATATTATTCATTTAAAAAATGGGCGCATGTAGCGCAGTGGTCGGAGACGCCCTGTAATGCACTCATGGCATCGGTCCCTGGGCCCGTAGTCCAGCAAGCCCTCCATCCCTCCGGGGTCGCCAAATTGGTACCAAACTTGTCTGAGAGTATGCTACAAACTGACTTGATACATCAGTAGGTCACCGCGAGTCAGTAAAGGCCTGCCATGCGTTCAATCACCTTCAACGATGCCTAGTGAAGTTGAATGCATGGCGCATTCCTCAGGGATTGATCAACGCCTAGTGCTTTTTAGCTTTTATTAATGAAAAAAGAAACGAGTAAATTAGTGATAATGGAGATAATGATTGGGCTACAATTTTTGGCCAAAGAGTGATATGCAAGCACACTAACCCATAACAACGGATATTAGGTTTTTGGCGAGTCTCAATAATTTTTCGATGACTGTGGTAGTTGAGGTGGTAGGAATTTGATAACCTTTTAAAAAGGTTTTGTCTTATTCCTTTGCTTACATGAATATTTCTTGAAATCCTTTTAGTTCGTTGTATCGTAAACCTACTTGAAGTTCAGTTGCTATGGAAAACTGAATATAACACTTACAATTTCAAAACAGCTGATTCAATCACGAAGGGCGCCAACGTCAAGACACATTGCTGGACACAATCGTTTACTATTATTGGTACGTCACCGCTATTGCCTTACAATATTGTTTAGAATTGAGTGAATCGTGCTAACACCGTCTAACACCTCCGCTCGTCCGTCACCCGCCTGCTCGAGCTGGCCATTGGGCTTCGTTGGCTCGTAGGGGGTGAACAGCAATAATGCCGCTTCCGAATGGCTCCCCGAGAAGCTGGGTACTGAGCGAGATATGTTCGGCCTGACTGATTCTGCCGCGTGGAGGAATCGCATGCTTTGTCCTCGGCTTACATCATGCTCCAGTACCAGGAAGAAACATCTCTCCGTCATGATAAGGTGCTAGACCATGAAGCAAACTCAATAGCACATTCTGATTACTACTATCATTATCAGGTTCAGTGATTATTGCTATTAATTGCTACGTTGGGATTACTATTATAAAATAGCCTGAATAGGGAAGCCTCACCATCAAGAATGTGGTAACGGCTTTGGATAGCACTTTCGTAGGGTCTGACCCCGTGTGGATCCCATTAGTGTTGATATGCATTTTAATTATATGACATCGGTAGCGCGATGTTTGAACAATATTTTCTCACTTCCGTTTCACGTTATCTACTTTCCAATTCCTATTTCTCCGAAGACATTAACTGCATGGACGGCTTAAATGCTTTGTTGATTTTGACTCGGCTATGAATTCAGGTTATATCTGTAGTAGCTGTCGCCCTTGTTCAAGGCGAAGAGCAGGTGTCGGAAACGGTTCCTCTCTCTCAACTATCACTCAAAATGTTTTGTATGACAACCTTGTGTAAGCTTAATAACATAAAAACAAACTTATTTTTTATTTCAAACAAAAGAATCAATATGTACAAAACACCACACGACACACAGAAAGTTTACCTCGGATCCAAGCGATTTTGAATTTTCCGAAAGCGACAATTAAATATCAGAGCCAAATTAGACTTGATCATTATGTCTAGTGGATGCTATCATTGAGGTTCTTTTTCTGACTCCTAACAACAGCTACACGTCAGATGCAAAAACTCAATACCACAGTGCAGAGAACCAAAAAAGTGGTGCATATTCGTAACAGGCCACAATTCTCGAATAGTACGTTGTGAAAAATCGCCTAAAAAACAAAACAGTCAAACTTCACTGGTAAACTGTAGTTTAATAGGTGTCCAACACTACCAGTACCGTCTACCAGCTGAATGCATTTTCATAGGGATGTCGAACATCGACGACGAACCGGTCCGTGGATTTCCGCTCGTACCGACAGACGGCCATCAGTGCGTTAATCAGAAGCGTACGATCCACTAATGTCGCGCACTTAGGATTTTTACATTCTCTGAAGAAAAACTAGTTTAATTCTTCCATGCAATGTTGAAAAAGTGATAAAAAGAAATAGAGTGAAAATATGAACTACTAAAATGATCACCACTAGATCCCTATCTATTTTACAAAAAGAGGAGTCATCTCGACCAAAGATATCCAACGTTTTCATGCCTTATTATCATCACTAAGAAATATACGTTCACCGAATGAAATATCATACTTGTTGAGCGTGTTAGCTCTTGCATGAAAACGAAGTTAAAAGTTAATATCGAAAGCTAATAAATGTGGATTTGCAATGGAATTGAGGTTTCGTTCCCCATAGCTACGGCTCTCACACACCCTAACGTTCCATGTTTATTCATATGAAATGACGTCCACTACAACCATCGAAGGCTTCCATCAAAAGGTAACGAAACAATACCTTCGTTGTTGATCGGAATGTTTTTTCTAAGAGCTGGTATTTTGTGATAGAAAACAGTGAACTAATTCCATGGATAAAGCGAAGCTTTTTGTTTGATTCTTTGGTCTGCTTTGATTTATCTGAGTGTTCATGGACGGACAGCCCGGTTACGAATTAATATGATTTTTTGAGAGAACTAAACTCCCTCGTGGATTTGACGTTTTCAGCAGGATACAAGCATGAAATCACATTGGCGAGCTCGGCTAATTTTCCACTATCTAATTTCCTTATTCTTGGGGAGTGGAATTAGTGATGGCCGATTACTGCGGAAAACTCGATACAAATTTTGGTCAGCTGAGTGCACTTTGGAGCATACTAACTCTTTTTTATTGCATTCAAACCTATTGTACCCAAAATTCGGGAAGGGCAGTCAAAAACGATAGAGAATCCCAAAACCAGGCAAAACTTCTACACCGTCGTCAAATAGGACGCGGAAGACAGTAACATGTACGTAAGTCAAACCGGCAGATTACAAAAATCGCAGCACAGTGGAACTGTAGATACGTCCGGAATTCAGAATGCTTTGATCTACGATGCTTCTGCAAGTTGTGGACTAAAACGATGCGTTTAACATTTTTATTGGAACGGATAGCAAATCACATTTTCACTTCCTGCGAGATATGTCCATTTTCAATTCTACGATACTGTCGCCACTACAGTAGAGAGGACGAGAGGAAGCTTTTAATCAATTTTATTTGCTTATATACCCAAGCTGTGGTTATATCCAGCCCCAACCCCACTCACTTCCTCACTTTACTGCTAAGCATAAAAAGCAACCCGTTGTTATTCTTTCCCGAAAATGGTAAAAGTAAATGTCTTCATGCGAAATGTATGGTGTTCTTCGTACTTGTTGATGACTGGGAACCATAGGAGTGCTCAGAATGCCACAAGCACTTATGAAGACATCACTCTCGATCCCTGCTTGAATCGATCGATGGCTGGCGGAATTACTTGTGTTGCAGGTCAGATGACATCTTTTCACCAGTAACCGAATTTGTTAAAGAGATTTTTTATTTAGCATACTATCTATTGGTTTTCTCCGAAGATATTTTATTGCGTATGATAAAAAGCTGCTGCATCTTGATGTGCTTCAATTAACCCTTTCAAAGAGTGGTTCCTCACTTTTACCACCTTTTAGATTCATCTGTATCACGAAACTTTTGAATACGACTTCGCTACGTCCCTTCACCAACTCTTTTTTTAAGGCAGCGTTGACACTGTGAGCTTTTTGCAGCTTTACGCTGACGAATTCATTCGAGAATTTTGCTTCAGATAATTTTCATGCTTATCTCAGAGTTCCTATTGAATACAAGTTGATGTAAAGCTGAAAACATCGAGGAAATCAATCCAGATGTGAAAATGGAACAACGAATCTGCGCTTAAAAATTGTATGCGGTTTGAATACAGCGGTATAAAATTCAATTTAAAAGTGTCGTATCGTTATTTGGAAGGAGGAAGCTGGCCTTCCTTCTGACCTAACTACTATAATCAAAGTATTACTTGGATAATTGGATGACCCGTTTTCACTGCTTGTACGGGCACCATCATAATTTCCACGCTCCGCAAATTTACTGGTTTAGCCATTGTGATTCAATAGAGTCCCGAGGACGGCATGGCTAAAGTCTGCCTCAGGTCGTCACCACTACAGGCAGTCACCGCTCATGTGGATCAGAGAGAGATTTTCCGCCATGCGACTTGCTTGGTACCAGGACAGTGGTGGTTTCTGGTATTGGTTTGCTCTTAGCTGGGCTTTCTGATGGACTCCTCCTCAGCTTGGAAGGCCTTGCTGGGTGGGTGAACCCCACCGCTGTAACATCACAGCCCGACACCCAGGAACACTTCCCAGCCATCCCAACCACAATGAGGCGGCTCGGGGATATCAGAGCACTACAAAAATATCTTATGCCGCAGTTCCATGATTACTTGGAATTCACTCGGTGAACTACACGTTTTTTTTACATCACCTATCACCACATCTACTATGCGGAACTTGGCCCTTATGGCATTCGATTTGCTTCTCGTTATTCATCATCCACAAAAGTTTTCGAATATTCCGCGCGTTGTTTCAGCTGCTGCTTGAGGACTTCGTCTTTTTTACGACTGTCGCAAAATGGCATTCGAGTTGATGATATCTTGTATACAGCCGAGCTAGGACGTTTTCACGTGGACTCGAGGAGAGCATTAGGGAGGAGGTTGAACCAGCACGTTGCTTCTTAATGAACTGCATCACTACCCATTGTAAACGTTTTGAATTCTCACAATTCCTTTATTCTGTTCTAATTCTTAGTCTTTAAGCCTTAAAACTACTTTTTCTAAATTCTTCTTTTATATTTGGTTTTTTATTTTATTTCTTTTACAAATATCATATAAAAGGTGAAGAAGCTAATGCATAAGTATGATAAAAGATTGAGTGTTCTACAGAAGGCACTCCAATAACTTTTTCCGTAATAGTGTTAATCAATAGCATTCGTCTTGCTTCACCTTCGTTGCGTTGACATATCGCCTGCTAAAAGTTTCCACCAACCTTTAGTAATCGTTCATTAAAAAAACTATTGTGCTAAAAACCATTCACATAGGAACGTTAAGATCTGAGTCATAGCGCTGCTCCCTGGAAAAAGTGTTGACCGCGATTGGACAAGCCGTGCCACTGAGTCATGACCTCGACTCGGGGTTAAACATAAACTTTTTTCCCAGTTTTGATTCATGCGTCCATTTGCATACTCGCAGAATATCACAATAGAAAAATGAGTGAACACGGCCGACGTGGGAACCGCAGTCCCAATGCCTAATTTGCGTTCGATTTGCTATATTCGAGCTCTGACCGCTCTTTATGGTCACAGAATTGGTACAAGCTTTTTTTTGTTATCTTCTAAACGATAAGAAAATAGAACATATAATTTATGGCAACACGTTTTCTTAGAATGTACGATTTAGAAAAGTTGGAGGAATTCATTATAGTACCTATGACCGCCGATAAAGTTACTATTGTGCACCATATATGCACGTCATTTTTAATAGATAAATGAAAGATAGAATGAATGCTTTCCATAAGTCGAAGATAAGATAAGCTAGATACGTAACACTCATGAACGACAACCAGTGACCATGAGCAAAAGCCGTTGGTGACTGAATTCCTCGAGATGTCGAACATACAGCAGGAAGACCACCGATCCAATCGTCGCAGTTTTTCATGATAACCCTAAAGGAAAAGCATGATTCTCAACAAATCCCAAAGCTAGCAGAGCCCACTGGACTACTCTTGTATGCGACAGAGAGAAATGGAAGATTTACTGGCGCCCGCTCGTATACACTCGACGATCAGCAGGATTACAGATGATAGAGGTGAGGTGAAGTGGAAAGAACTCTGCATACACAAGGAAACTTCATAGCACTCGAAACACTAGGAACCAACAGTGTTGATTTTTGCTTTCGCTATGGAAATAAGAGCTGACTCCCAAAAAACCACAATTGCTAACATTTTTTGTTGAGTAAATCGTTCAAGACATGCCTCACATTGTGATTACTGAAAACTCTACTTATCAAGACCCAGAGAGCAAGTGCCAACTCTTGCCTATGTCTTTTGACATGAAATATTGCCCAATGCTGCTCAGTATACGGCTTTCTCACCGGTAGAGTGCATTTTCGAAAGCTTTTGCTTAAGTCTATTGTTGAGAAAATGCTGGGCATGAATGTCTTTAGATTAGCGTACGCTTACTGAACAAAGCGAATTCCGCACGACATAATCAAGAGCCCTCCGTCTTAGCTACAACTGAAATTCACCCAACCGTTTCCCAATCTTATTCCACCAATTCGGTTTCCGTATTCCGTGTACTCATCAACGTATTCTCCTACTAGCTATCTTCTACCGTAGTCCATCATTTTCTAGTGGGTTGGTGAGTTCCTGTGGCAGGATTTCTTATCAAACGCACTTCTCACATCATTCTAAATTTGAAGATTCTCTTTATCTGAATACCTCAACTAGCAAACGAGATCATCAGTTGACCATATACTTTTTTATTTAAAGTTGCGCTACTTGCCGAGTGAAACGTGTTGCTGCTAACAATGTCCTCACTGACCTTAGTACTCAACTTAGCTTGTTCCATCCGTCGTAAACGAAGAGCTTTATTTTTAACATTCAGAATCTGTTCCTAGAAGCTTCATTATCGCCTCGGTAACAACCTTGTTTATTACTGATCGTTACATTCATCTGCTTAGCCTCAACTTTAGAACAACGATTTTAATTCTGTCAATGAGTTCCATTCTTGATTACCAACTGTGTAATCGTGAGCATTGATGTCTTATTACTTTCCTATAAGCATAACTTCATTACTTATCTGCTATAAGTGAGTGACAACCTCTAAAGGTCTTGCTATTATATACAGGCTATGTCTTAATAGCATATATCAAATTAAAAGGGACTTCTTATTCATCGTTACACTCAGTTGTTTAAAACATGAGCACTTCTCATCCATTACTACTTTCTCGTATTCCTTGACACCAATACTTACTGGAAGGTCTATGTGCGATCTCAGATTTCTTGTTATTTTCATTTTTTGGACTAAACCTACTAAATGGACGCAATGAGCGATAGCTTTTCTTTTGATTGGATTTCTCCCCAAAGAAACTTCAGATTGCCTCTCTAGAAGTACACGAACACAAAAAAACGACGCCGCTCATTGATCACTTCAACTTCTGGAACAATCCCATTCTTGGATGATATTATTACCCATGAGTTCTTACTCTGTCTGTTCAAACCCATCCAGCCTATAACACTTTCACCTGTATTGATGAGTTACGATGGACGTACGATTTTTTGTCAGTGCGTCAACTTTTAACTGCATAATAGTGCTATAAAATGACGGGGATTCAGTTCAGAACTATTGTACAAATAAAGAAGAAACCGTGTTGAATTCCTGAGTAACTCTCAAAGAGGCATTTCTGAATCTAGTGGTCAAGACAGTTCAGGAATTGAGGTAAGCAGTTTATACACCAGCAACAACAACAACAACAGCAACAACAGCTCTCAACTCGTTTCATTTATTTAGTTCCTTTATTGAAGTATCAGATGAAGCAATCGGATTTGGACGTAAATGAGATTCGTTGAGAAGAACCGGTGGTACAAGTTAGCGTAAAATTTCACTAGTGGTGTTATCTGTGCTGATTTCTACAAGAAAACATGAACACACACGATGATACGTTGTCCGTTGGGTGGTATCCTTTCGGATGAGTGCTCTATATGTTCGAATGTTGCTAGTTGCTTATGAGTTACGTCGCTCCGCACAGGAATGCCAGGCATTCGCTCTCTTTTCTCCTACCATCTATATTAGTGAGTTCAGTTTTGCAATGGGCTTTCTCTTAGATCGCCGTACACTCCCTAATACTTGAATTATAGCCATGCAGTAGGTACAACTGATATGATGAGGAATCCATCTAATATCTATCTATTAATCTGTCTATTTATTTGTTTTTCCTCTTAAAGTCATCGCCATCCTTGAGGAGAAAACAAAAACAACAAGGCCAGTAATTTTGGTCTTGGTAAAAGAGAAAATAAATCATGGAATTCCCGAATGCGCTCATTTCTTGGTGCTTCCTTAACCACCAAACTAACTCCTCTCTTCCCTGTTTCTTCTGATTTTATATACCGGATTCCACGTTCTGATAACTGAGTACTGCCGCTAGATGATTCCTCCAGAACAAAAAAACTTCTTCGTTTCATCTCTTGACAACGAAAATAATTTCATTCCTTTCAGACCATCCTGATTCAAAACACACATTCGACACTGTCAAAGAGGTCAGCGATTTCATAAGTATTTTGTGATCTCTTAAGCCAGTAGTATTCTACCTAGTATTTGTCAGTTATCTCCAGTGTATTTCTGTTAAGCGTTTTTCACAGTATAAAGACAACACGTACGTTTATTGCATTTCTCCACTTAAATGCAGACTTGAAAAGAAGTTTTAGTTAGTCAGCAGCAGGAAGCTCCTTAGAACCAACCAGTGGTTGCAAGACAGTTCGAAATTGTACTAAGGACAAATTTGGTGTTGGAAACCGTAGTGGTGACATTTACAGAGCGTATAATCGACTGCTTACAGTTGAAATTTTCCATGAAGACCAATAGTCTTTGAAGTTTTTAATTGAATACAGCTAATGTTCGAGTTGTTTATCGCAAATGTTTTTGACAACAACCGTTCCACTGGCGTTCTTAGATGAATCCAACTGCTCGACCCCGACTACTGGTACTGAGACAGTTTGGGACAAGTGTACGTAAAATGCTGACAGGAACATAAAAGCAGTTGCATGAGTACGATAGGTGATGAAACTGCACATTTCTACGTTCAGAGTACAGCTCTAGTTTCTAATCTTCATTTAATGGATTTCTCCTCGGACTAAACCACGTCTACGTACTTCATGCCAACAAAAAAGGGATTTTAGCGTATTATCCACACGATAACATGTGAATAAGCTCACAACTACTGCAGTTAATTATTGAAAGGTGCCTAAATACCGCATAACTGACAAGAGCTCTAGGCGAAATAATACCTACCATACTGAAGGCAGCAAATTCCGGAACATCGAATCTCGCCTCCTATTTGTTTTTGCAGTTCTGCTATGTCACATGGAGCTTCATCTTAATCATTTCTGATAGCTATAAGAGATCCAAATCAATTTTAGCACTCCATGAAATATCAATTATATTCGCACACGGGTGTATAAATGTACATATACATGATACACATGTGTATGGATACATACAGACGCATAGATGTACACATACACATGCGTGCCTACTTATACACACACATCGGCACATATACATGCATACACAAATAATACACACACATTTATACCTACATATGCTCGTACATAAATACGCATCACGTACACATATATCACCCCTATCACTTGCAACTTTTTGTAGACGTGAAGTGATTCGAGTTGGCTCACTCTCCACTCATTCGCATGGTCCGTCACAGACATCACGTAGGCAAATAATATGATTTTATTCGTGATAATCCTATTTAAGTCTACTCTCAGGTATAGAAAAACGAGTGTACAAGCTAACTCAATTTGGTCCGTATTCGAGGGTTTATAATTCAAGACATGTTTTTTTGTTGTTATCGCCAATGTGTCGCATTAAATCTAATATGCTTTTCTCGTATTAAGTAGCAGTACCAGTTTATTCTTCGGCTTATTCGTGGAATCGTGGAGTTTTTATGAAACGCCTTGATGAAAAGTGCTCCATTCTTCCTATGTATATCAGCTTAATGGAAATTGCCACACGTAGTTCATTGTCAGCTAATGCAACCAAATCCTAAAATGATAAGAATGTCAACGAACGTGTAGAATCAGCCGTCTTCAGCTCTAACATGTACATTTCACGACAAGTGTCTTCTCTTTATGACAAAATATAGTTGCTTTCTGTGAACCTTTTGTTGCTCTTGATTTGTGGTGCTTAATGACGACCTATATGTGCAGCTTGTAGATACTAGTCATTGTAGGTTTACTTTGGGCGAGATCTTTAAGAGAAATTAACGACGATGGAGAGTATGTCAATTTTTGAGCGGTTTTCATTACTCTAAGAGCTCTGGTACTGTAACATTCTGCTGTAACGTTAATGTCAGTGTGCTTTTATTCCAATGGCGAAATCTCTTCTATCGTCAGTGATTATAGCACTATAGTGTTAATGAAACACTTCTTATTTCTCGTTTTTCATTATAATCTTAGTGATAGCGTAACGGTAATCATTTTTGCACCATTCTCTACGAATTACGAGAAATTCTGTTGAGCCGCCTTTCAAATTTAAAAAAACCTTCTAAAGATCTAACGTTTCGGCTTGAATTTGTAGACATATAGACTTAAACTTAAAACCACTATTTATTTTAGGCTACTAGTTATACAGCTAGTTATTCACGAATACATGAGTTGCTGGTTTTACAAAGACATTAACTTCAAGCACTGCTTCGACTTGGATAGCCATAGTCCGTTCATGAGACGAATATGTAAGCCGGCCGAACGGCGATAACACGCTTTCGATCTGTCTATCCCCTACCGTAATCGCCGTCATCTCGGAAACCTTTCCGTTCTACCGAAGCCAAGGTCTCCTCGCCACGAAATTCGATATCGCGTCCGCGATCGAAAAAATTGTCTGGCCTGACCGTGACCCAGCGCACCAATTTCTCCTCTCAACCTCCCAGTAACCGTCAATTAACTCAAGGAACTATTACGTAACTGCAAAAAGGAACTGTTGAAAAGATATACGTTGAATGCTGGTCATTCGCTATGAGGATTTTTTTGTGGACCATCACATTTTCGTTCAAGATCGTCATCAACAACAAGGTTAGACTACATGATTTAGAGAATGAAGTTTCCCACATACCAGAGATCTCTTGAGCGATAAAAGAGGACAGTTCTAGAAAGTTCATTAAAAATCTTACCTATTTGTCTTTGGAGCAACTGATCACCTAAGATTTTCTTTTCACCAAGCAGTAAGTTCAATTACTATATCTACTCCTGTTTGGCATCTATACAGATCCGAGGACAATCAATTTTTACGTGACGCTACCACGGTTTTCATGACAATAGAGGTTGGATCTAAGCGTGTTTGTTTTTCAAGTAAACAGCCCTTAAACTTTTTTTTCTCTTCTTGTCTAGAGAAAAAATGGTAAAAATAGTGAAAAATAAATTAAAAGTAGTTGAAATAGAGATAAAAATGTAAAAAAAACACGTTTTCATACACAGATCTGTCAAAAAATCGATCGCTATTTAGTGCGTGTGAGGAGTTAGAAAATTCGAACATCTACGTGCAGCATTAAGAGTGTTAGTCAAACTCCATCTGTGGTTTTCGAAGGGCGCTGACCTGCAAACAGTGTCTGACACACGGTAATCCCACTTCGTAGACCTCAACAAACTCAAAGGTTTTCGTTTGTCAATCACTCGATAAACCATAGATTCCACTGTTTTAGCTACCTTTTCAAATTTAGCTTATTTCTTATGAAGCACTCGCCTCCAGACTTAGTCAAGCTTACAATTATTGTTATTTTTGTTGTAAAGATATGAAAATAACCCTACCATACACACCAAATAGTTTCCTTCTATTACTCTCTCATAGTGTTTTTTCTACATTAGCTGCAAGTTATACAGTGACTATGAATAAGAATCGCTTCAAGTCATCACATGCTCCGTTAGTCATCAAAGGATTCGAGCGAACATCGGTAAAGTTTCCATTCGTCCTGTCACCATTGAATTCAGCCCAGTCACTTGGGTGAGGCTTCTCTGATTGAACTCAGGTGAGGTTTCTTTTATTTGAGCGACACTATGATTTTCGTACCTATCGTATCAACGCATGTTATATTCTTCGAAAAGACATCCACAGCTCGACAATCCTCATCATGGGATCTAGAGATACATACTGTTAGTTCGTCGTACTCACCAAAGTGCGCATGGACCCTGTCTGTTTCATGTAAACAAAAACGAGCTCCTTTTTACTACCCAGCCACCAATTTCAGGTTTTTACCAAGTCGAAGCAACCTCCTCTTATAAGCCTAGGTGTATGTATATGAATTTGCTTTAATGTACACGAAAGGTATAAATTCGTCTAATTACCAGTTAGGATAGAGGACCTACCGGTTAACTCTTAGTCGAGGCAAGTGAGTGACAGTTTTTGGTCCTTATTGATGTCTCTATTAGGAGCATAGAGAAATTCTACTTGGCCTAGCGACTCCGTCAGCTTTGGATCTCATACACAAGCAAACGTGAAACGTTTGAAATTCTCATTTTGCTTCATATGAAACTGCGTATTGATGAATACCTTGAATATCAGCAACCTCGGTAGAAAACTCTCTTTTCTTTGGCTGTACGTTTCCTATGCTGTCATAGCTTGGAATTTCACGAGCGATTTCGAACACTAGGACTTATTACTCGAGTGACGCTAGCCGTTGTCGCAGTTTTTTCCTCGTCACCTACGACGACCCCTTCCCATTGTTTCGTATACGATAAGCACCATCGCTTTTTTGGCCTTAAGTGCGATTCAATTGTTTTGTGTGCACAGGGTCATTTTTTCTACAGGTCATTATTCCTGCCTACTTTAAACAATCCTGTCGACATACTGTGGAATTGTTATATTACAAGATTCCTATAGTTATAATGAATTCCTTATATGAGCTTTATTTTCATAAGTTAGTTACCTTTTTAGATTCAGCAAATAAAACACAGTTGATGTTTTCTCAGTTTTAATTTGAAGGAAGCTTGAAATTTTTGATCGTCTTCGGTTTGACGGATGTCCGGAACTGAGATCGGCGAACTGTTCGAAAGTATTTTCGACTTCACTGTGATTGTTGAACTGTCTTTCCATCAAAGAATGTGTAGAATGTGTTTGAAGAAAAGCGATGGCCAAACAGTTATTGAGACAAAGCTTTACGAGCTTTTGGCATGAGTTAACTATTCGAGGGACCTGTCGTCGAAATTTCTTGCTATAGCTACTCGGGATTCATCTTCGACGACTTTTTGAAGATCTTGACCAGCGGGTGAAGATCGCACAGTACTTTGTTTCCAACCTATCATCGTAGACTCGAAATTTCTGGAGTCCTCTGTACACCGCCCGTTCGGACGCTCTATCATTTCCTAAACTTCAATCATATTTCTGCCTTCTTACTTTACTTCGTGCCGGGCCTTGAACTCTTAGTGCCAAACAGTTCTACAACATATTTTGCCACTCACTAGTTCCTAAAAGGATTTATGAGTGATAAAAAGTGATACTAGTCCAATATACACAGTAAAATTGGTTCAACGTAACAAATCAAATCAAAATCATATTGGACTTTCTAAGATCACTTTTTAAGCGCAGGAACTCGAGAACATGAAATATAACGGCTGTTTTCAGTTTTTCTTCAGTTTCGTACAACCAGCATCTGATCGAAATTGCAATATTAAAGTTCACTTAGGGTTTCTTTTTGTGTGGGAAGCTTAACACTGCTTTTTACTGTGGTAATTTTTACTCACCAACGGATGTCTCCAGTTCTGCTCTGCGGAAACAACAAAGTCTGCTGCTGTCCCAATGTCTAGAAAATCGACGAAATTGCTTGGAATCATAGTTTGAATTGTGCAGCTCTGAAATTTAACTCTTTCGGAAGGGAAAATTAGGCAGTCCAAGTTGCAGAATGACGAAACAACTACTGTAGTCTAGGAGTTGTTCTTGCCAATCATCCATTACATGACTAGTAGGAGCAAACGTTTTTGAAGCAAAATGCTACTTTGTTTTTACATTGCTGATATTAAACTGTGTGATGGAAACTATTCCCTGCTCCTATCAGCTACTGTAGTTAAGACATGAGCAACATTTTCCCTACTTCCAGACTGTTCCATTGATCAACATCCATTTGTTTGTAATAGTTTGCGCCCGGGTGAAGCGATTTTGGGCCGGAACGACGTTTCTCTATGTACGGAAAAATTAGTAGTAAGTAAAAAACACTACAAACACAAATATTATGTGAAACGAATTCAATACGATGATTTCACCGGTGTAAGAATCGATTATAATCACTGATTTTTTCCGTCGATTAATTCAAAAATCGGAAACGATGACGTCAATCCACTGCATTTTATGCCGAGATCACATTTAACCTGAAAATTGTAAACTTAAGGAATCCTATCATGTCGTAAAGGTGCCCAAAATAACGGCTACCGTTGTAGAAACGTTTCAAGGAATCAAGGCCACTATTTTAAACACATTTTTACAAAAGTCCTTTTTGAGGGATCAGTTGTTCATGGGGCTTCATTTTTGTGCTGTAAAAAAGATCCCACTGAATAAGTTGTTTAAGCCAACAAATTTGAAGAGTTAGAGATTAAGAGAGAGCTCTGCATCTTTCGTCATAGTTTTTCTATGCTTCAGTTGTACTTCCAGATTTTCGAAGTACTTTCACAATGTTCGATAAGTTTTTCACGCTCTTTGACTTCCATGTATTGTGGCTTCAATGTGTGTTGGTTTTCTTGTCATGAGGTGTTCATGCAAATTTGGGGGCCACAATTACTGGCAGCCTCGGACGAGAGGTGCTTATCGTATGACCTCTCGCTAGAAGCACTCGAACTATTCATTACGTTTGTTATGTGCGTTTTATGGCATGCGCACTGCAGATGGCTATCAGACAGAGAACAGTTCATCATTTAAAAACCGATTTCTAATTTTCATTTATGCGTATCGCACATCCGATCACAATCATATCTGCAAACATTACTAAAATGGTTGAGAATGAACTTTCTTCCTCATATGTGATCCAGACGAACCAGATGTTTGAAACAATAGAGCTCGAAGCAAGGGATCGACAACTATCGACAGCAACAGCTAAAAGAACTCGTTATGGTTTCATGTTACTGTTACTTAACGTCAGACATGATTTCTTCTTTGAAGAAGCACTTGGGTTTAGATTAGTTCAGATTCATTACTGATCCCTTGGGCCTTCTCCTCCCTCCCCAAAAAAGCTGTGCATAGACCTGTGGAGGTCAAGCGTTTGTGTTTGTGTCTGTGTGACTGAATATGTATATGTATATGTATATGTATGTATGTATGTATGTATGTATGTATGTATGTATG